>PVJS01024892.1:0-28296 GCA_004027185.1 Glis glis
CTTGGAGGTAGAACACCCCTGAGTTCAATCCCCGGTACCGCAAAAAAAAAATAGAAAAGAAAATGAAGAGGAAGAGGAGGAGGAGGAGGAGAAGCCATGCTGCCTGGGACAACCCTCCAAGGTGGTGACTGAAGGCTTTGCACACATCTCCTGACATCTCTGAGTCTCGATCCCCACCAGTGTAAAGGAGAATAGTAAGTGTACCAGTCTCACTTGTCTCTAATGAGAATGGAGGGAGACAACCGTGCAAATTGCACAGAACAGTGTACGGCACACCGTAAGTGCACGATAATGGGTGTATTCTCCCTCCTCTCCTGCCCCCCTCCTCCTCCCACTGGACAGCGACTGGCTGTGCCGGCCACCCCACCCACCCACAGACACTCGCCCTTTCCTCTATTCCTGTGGGCGCTAATAAACCATCCAGGCAACAGAACATAACCGGCTAGCACACGCTGGGCCGACTGTGCGAAAGCCTTCATAATCGGCTCCGAGAAAGAGCGTCGAGTACTTAATTTTTAAAATGCAATATATATTTAATGCAATATTAATATTTGACTCACTTAATGCAATATTTAATTTGATATCCAATGCAAATAAAAATAGTAAACAGATTAATGATTTACACAAGTGCTCTCCTAGTCTGTTCTTAAAGCGTTTCTCTGGCAGGAGACAATTATCCACCGTACAGAAAGCAGATGAGGGTGGATACTGGGGCTGGTGCTCCTAAGTGGGTCAGAGTTGTCCTACTGTGGGCAGGTTTGACCAGCTGGGCGCATGCCTGTAATCCCAGTAATTGGGAGGCTGAGATTGGAGGATGGCAGGTTCTAGGCCAGCCTCAGCAAGTTAGCAAGACCCTCAGCAATTTAGCAAGACCCTGCTTCAAAATTAAAAAGGGCTGGGAGTGTAGCTCAGAGATAGAATGCTCCTGGGTTGAATCCCAGTACCAAAAAGAAAAAAAGAAAAAAAGTGGGCATGGCCAGGAAAAGTGGCCAAGGCTTTCGTTCATCCGTATACAGAATAAAGTCATATGATGTGCCAGGCACCAGCTGAGACCTGCGAGATGGGAGAACGGTCCCTCCTCTCACGGAGCACTTGGCCCAATGGGAAGTGAGATAAAATCCTGTGGCCACTAAAATAAATACTAGGGAGGAAGCCGCATGAACGGCCACACTGAGCATGGGCAGGGCGCCCACCCCAACGCAGGGACAGGAGCCTGGCCAGAGGGGGCGCTATCTTCTCTAAGATAACCTGGGGAAGGAGGGGGCAGAAGAGTGGTTCAGGCAGAGAGAAGCTTTGAGTCAAAGCTGCAATGTTCTTCCTGTTCACTCCCAGATCCACATGCTGAGGCCCCAGCCCCAGTGTGACAGCGCTCAGAGGTGGGTCCCCAGGGACGTGATTAGACATTAGGGCACCAATGAATGGGATCGGTGCCCTGATAAGAAGAGATGGTCGCGGTCTCCCCCTACACACCGCCACGTGAGGATATGATAAGAAAACGGGCTGTCTGCAAACCAGGAAGTGGCCCTCATCAGCAGCGGAATCAGTCAGCCTTGATCTCGGACTTGCAGCCTCCAGAACCATGAGACATATGTTAGTGGTTTAAGCCACACCGTCCGTGATACTTGTTACAGCTGCAGCAAGGCTCACAGACAGAGCTGTGCTACAGACGACAGAAGCTTGGGATGGCCAGAGGGTAGGGGCGGGGAGCGACTTGAGGCACAGAGGACCCCTGGGGCCATGTGAAGGGGACTGGACGTCATGGAGAGGAGGTCAGATCTGAGCAATGGAACTCCATGAGCAGGGCTGGGTGTTAGAAGGCCACTCCAGCTGGGGGATGGTCTCACAGCTCACAGCTGTTAAAGCAGTCAAGAGAAGAGAGGCGTTCAAGGCAACAGAAGAAACCTTCAGATTAAAGAAATATTTAGGACACTGCACTGACAGGTCCTGGTGACTGGATGGAGCAAGTGAGACAGAGGAAAGAGCGAGGGCAGCATGCGGGTTTGCAGCATGAACAACCGAGCCAGACATTAAATAACTGACACTAACTGCCAATGACACCGTCCCCATTACTGCTGTCATTCCCCATGACGTCTTGGGCCATTTTCGGATCCTGCGTAGTGAGTCTCTTTCTACTTCCACAGCACAACCTTTCAAATCTGCCCCCCCAACATGAATGCAACCCATGGGAGGTGTAAGATAGGGGAACAGACGAAGTGAATTTCACTTTACTTCATCCTACGCGAGTCAAAGGACCCAACACAACTTCAAAAGAAATATCCAACAATAGGGGATGGGTTAAATGAAGCCGAGCGCATTCATATCACTGAGTGTCATGCAGCCTGTAGAAACCAACGTCCCGAGGTTATCTTTAATGGTGTGGAGAAATGGGCTAAATGTGTCGCACGTCTTTTTTGAGTGTGGATAGAATCATCTCATTGTAAGGATGTCTGCTTTTGTTTTTTAAAGAATGATGGATGCCAAACACCTATATTGATTATCTTTTAACTTAATTCTTGTTTTAATTTTTTCTGTATTTTTCTGTTTCCTTTTTCATAGTGTATGTGTATTTCTTTGGTATTCAAAATGTTACAAAGATCAAGAAAACTTGTGACATTTCATTTATTCAAGACTATACTGCATTAGTCAGTTTTGCATCACTGTGATCAAAATACTTGATACAAACAACCTAGAGGAGGAGAGTTTCATTTTGGCTCAAGTTTCAGAGGTATAGTCCAAGGTCAGCAGGCTCCAAGGTGGAAACATCATGGCAGCAGAGAATGGCGTAGGAAAGCTCATGACAGCAGGAAGCAGAGAGAGGAACCAGGGACAGACATAATCGCTCAGGCCATGCCCCCAGTGACCTACTTCCTCCAGCCATGCCTCACCTGCCTATAGTTACCATCCAGTAAGTCCATTCAAGCTATTAATTAATGATTAATCCACTGATGATGTTAGAACTCTCATGATTCAATTATTTCACCTCTGCACAGTGCTGCATTGCTAACACATGAGTTTTGGGGGGACACACACCAGATTCAAACCAAAACAAATACCTAAGAGAAATATCAGAAGCCTTGGGTTCATGCTATGAATTGCTCCCCAAAATGTGAGGAACATGGTCAAAGGCTAATTATGTTACAAGAACATAAGAGCAGTATCCCCTGGCCAAGCACACCTTACCTCATGCCTCTCAGCCATGATCAGGGCCCTGCCACCATCTTCCTTTCCCATCTTTCCCTCTGCAAGAATACGGAAAGAGAATGTATACATGAATAGCAAGAGACTGCCTCTCTGTGTTGCTGGGAATCAGAAGTATGGATTATAAAGAGGACGACAGTGGGTCTTCATGGGAGAAGGGAATCCAGATGAATAAATTATTATAGAAACCTAAGCAAGAGAAGAGAAATATTGAAAATTTATCACCTCGGGTCAGGATGAAAGAGAGAATCTCTTTCTTTCTCCCAGGTCTGCTTCTTGTGGTGTCTTAAAGACCAGGTCCTAAATTATTTGATACTCCTCCTTTGAAGAGGCCGCTATCCCTTCCCTTGAAAAGAAATGACTGCTTTGACCTCTGGGTCCAGGCCACATGCAGCTTCAGCCTTGGTCTCCTGGAAACTCACTCTCTGGGGCCCACCAGCCAACCAGAGGAACGCTGACCCCATGTCCCAGCACCAGGGCCAGCCAAGCTGATAGATAAAATGGTCCACAACATCTGTTCAGACTTGGACCACAGGCTATGGGTTCAAGATGAGTCCAGAGCAGTTGGTCATGCAGCAACGCAATGTTAGGATCCTACAGTGAGGAGAGTTCCTCTCCCCTTGAGTCATCAAGAATGAGGACTAAAACTTGAACTCCAGACAACCCAAATGTGAGCACAGTTGTGTGTGCGTGCATGTGTATATGTGTGTGTGTGTGTGTCGTGTGTGTGTGGGGGGGTACTGGGGATTGAACTTGGGGCATTCTACCTCTGAGTTATACCCCCAACCCTATTTTATTTTTTATTTTGAAACAGGGTCTTGCTAAGTTGATGAGGCTGGACTCGAACCTGCAATCCTCCTGTCTCAGCCTCCCAACTACTGGAATAACAGGCAAGCTTCATGCACAGTCTTGCATGACTTGGCCACAGTACACCTCTTGGGCCTCATGCTCTGCCTCTGCCTCTCGCTCCCTCTGTTTTGGTCCCCTTCCTAGAACACTGTGGCTCTGTCTCCTCCAATGGCCTAGGATGTTTTTCCCCCTCCCTCTTCCTTCTTGGGAACTAAACTGCAGCATCCTCCCTGACCACCCTGTGGAGACTCCCCGGGGAGCCGAGGCTGACCATCCCTGTGCCCTTCTGCATGAGAACTGAGCCTTTGGTTAACATCCCAGCACACCCTGGTAGCTAATTAGTTGGGATGTCAATTTTATTATGAAGCAGCATTGCTTAGGGTCAAACTGACCCCTTACCTGCGCTCTGCATCTGTCCGGGCAGAACTATAATAAGCATCTGGTGGGGTGCCACACTTTGAATGCCCCTGCTCTGTGAGTGGACGCCCTTGCCAGGCCCTGCACATTCTGCCTATGGTGCAGTGACCATGGAAATCGGCTCCTATAGCACATGCAGCTCCTGAGCCAGGGTAGGCTGAGCCTGCCCTTGTGGACTCGTCTCCTTACTCCAGAGCTCCCTGCACAGACTGCAGATGAAGAGGACCACCTGGCCTGGCCCCAGTGGGAAGTCGGGTTTCCTGCCTCTATCTCACTACAGCATTCAATGCCAAGAGTGCAGGATGATATTCCTGCGGATCTAAATGTTTGGTTGGATTCCACCCTTGGCATACCTCCCTGCTCCCTGATGAGCCTTTGAGGCACCTTTCACACTTACTGATTATCTGCTTATTTCTGTTGACCTGTCCCCTGGACCGGGACCTGGAAGAGGTCAAGGACCACATGTGTTTTGTCCATCACTCCGAACTTGCCCCCATGCCTGGCACACAGTGGGAGCCTGGTAAATACTCAATGGAAGGATGGAGGGACAGGAAGGGAGGAAGGAAGAGCGGAAGGAAGGAAGGAAGGAAGGAAGGAAGGAAGGAAGGAAGGAAGGAGGAAGGGAAGTGGAAGGAAAGGAAGTTGGTTGCTAGTGAGTTACGAGACAGAGTAAAAGATGAAGGGGACCCTGCTGCAGGAGCACGCACTGAAATACACTGAACCATGTGTCCCCGAGGGCCCTGAGGGCTGCAGGGAAAGGGGAGGTGTGTGGCTTGCGTTTCTCCAAGGCCACCCGGCAGCAGTGTGGAGGAGGGATGGAGGGGCAGGAGAGATGGAAGAAGAGGCGGAGGAAGTTGGAAGACCATTGCCAACAGTCCTGGTGGAAAGTGAGCGAGGATGGGGAGGAGCAAACAGTCTCCAGTCGTGTTTAAGAAGCAAAGCCAGTGGTACCTGGTGGCCGATCAGACACGGCAGGGGGAGTAATGGAGGCTCCAGTGTAACCATGGAAATGACACTTGGGGTGGGGGGAACTGGTCCCTGGTAACAGCGGTGACCTGGAAGACGAAGCCAGGAGGGGTGATGGGCCTGGGGTGGGGGAGATGGGGAGTTTGTCTTGGTCCTCCCAGGAGAGATGTCAGCTGGGCAGCCGGAGCCCAGGGAGGAGCACGGAGATGGAGAGGGCAGGCGTCCGGGCAGGTGGAGGTGGAGGAGGGCTGGGAGTCCAAGGGCAGCTAAGTCACCCAAAAAGGATGTAAAACGACATTTGAAAGACACAGAGGTGAAACTCAGGAGGCCTGATGTGGAAAGAGGAGCTGAGCCGAGTGAAGCCAAGGAGCCGAGCAGTGTCCTCCGGTGGAGACAAAGTAGGATGAGAGGCGACGCCCACCTTTGAACAAGGATGGTGTCTCCTCTCCCGGAAGCCTCAGGATGCGGTGCTTGTACTTCTATTGTGGAGTTGATTTTGTCGCTAAATAACAATCCTTTCTGTTTCCCTCTGTGGTCTCTAAAGCAGACAAAGCCCCTTGTGGCTAACGCTCCTTCCCACCTCTGACTCCTTGTCAGCGTCTACCCCTAGCAGGTCCTCATTAACGCCCGCATCTGGACCACCTGAGGGCGGGGGCAAAGCAAACACTAATTAGTTTCAATCCAGACTAATTGCTTTTCCAAATTCTCATATAAATCTGTCTTTTAATAGGTCCTAAGAATCAATGTTTCATTATTTTGCGCCACAGCGGAGACCGTCCCTGTTGATGGGTCATTACAAACCATGGCACTTTGAGGCCTCCCTCCCCCCCTCTCCATTCCTGACCTTCCAGTGGGATATCTTTGTTCTGCAGGGTGAGGGAGAAAGAAACTCTAGGGGCCTTAGAATTTAACAACAGGGACCAATCAGACCAGAGCAAGAGGAGTTCTGGCTCTCTGGAGGAGCTCACCCCAGGCAGAATCCATACCGTGCATCAGGAATAAAGGGGAGATTTATGGGACCCCCAATCAGACCAGTATTTTCAGCATGCACCTGCCACTCACGGAGGGTCTGCTCTACACGTGGGCCCTGGCCAAGTGGGTTCCATGTGACCTCATCCGATCATCGCAAGAACACTGGCAGGCCTGGACTATGATCAGCCCAGCTTCCACATGAACGCACTGGGGCTCAGAGGGGAGTGCCCAGGTCACAGAGCTCTTGCGCTGCACAGGACTGCCCCCAAACCCGGACATGTCCCCAAAACCAGGCTCCCTTGTGTATCTGGTATGCATCTTCAGCTCGGAATCCCCAGGGTCAGGAAGAGCCTGCCCCGATCCCAAAAGGGGTCCCAGAGCAGCCCCTGCCCAAAGCCCACTGTGAGCAGGCATCGGAGTGGATTTCACCTGGGAGTGGTCGCGGCAGCAAGCTGCCTCCCGACTCTGCCCTCGGAGACCAATCCCTCTCTTTTCCCCAGCCCTGACAGTCTTCTGTGGAGCCATCTACACGATTCCAGGCAAAGCAGCATGCCACGGAGAACAAGATCAAAGAGGAGTGGTAGGCACCACGCCTTCTAATGCTAGGGAGCTCAGCCTCCCGGGATGGACCTTGTGTCCCACAGTGGCGTCCCAGCAAAAGAACCGCGAGAAGGGGTCTCGACGCAGGCTCACGTTCTCCAGGCTCTGTATGCATCAAGACCTAGCGAGCGAGCGATCACCCTGCAACCACTGGCTTGCCCATCTCTCTGGGACCCTTCTCAGATCTCAGGGGCTGTTTCCCAACCAGGACCCAGAGCGTGGGCCTCGTCCCCATCACCCCACTTGCATGACCTCTCGGGGTGAGAGTCTCAAGGGCAGACGGCACAGGGTCCTGCTTGAGACCAGGGCGCACGGTCTCCACCCGAGCCTTGCTCATGGGTGCGAGAGGGGTAGTTGGGGTCCCTGCCTCCTCCAAATGAAGCACCCAGGACGCTTATCCCAATCCCTAGCAAGTGGCGAGTCCTCAGCAAATGTGAGCTGCTGTTATTTTTATCCCTACACAGCTAATTGCAATTAGTGAGCTCTGCACAGCTTAGGTAAATTGGGAGAGAAGATGTATGAGGCCACGGGTGGAGACTGGAGTTCCCTATTCCCAGCTCAATAGTATACTGCATAAAGAGATAGGAGGCAGACAGACCTGGGTTCAAATCCTGACTGTGGCCCCCCAGATTGTGTGTGTGTGTGTGTGTGTGTGTGTGTTACTGGGGATTAAACCCAGGGATGCTCTGCCTCTGAGCTACATCCCCAGCCCTATTTTATTTTTTATCTGGAAACAGGGTCTCACTACGTTGCTAAGGGTCTCACTAAGTTACTGAGGCTGGCCTGGAACCTGCGATCCTCCTGTCTCAGCCTCCCAAGTACTGGGATTACAGGTGTGTGCCATCATGCCCAGCTGGCCCCTCAGATTTTGAACAAATTATTTATTCAGCCTCCCTGAAAATCGTGGCATCTAGGATCTGGTGCAAAAAGAAAGGTAATCAACTAATCATGCAAACCAACTCATATACAGAAAGTGGAGACTGTCAGTACTGTGCAGGAAAGAAGCACGATTCTGAGAGGGCAAAGTACGCCTGAGTACTACCCGAGGTAGACTGCGGGGAGGAGGGGAGGCAGTCGGGGAGGCGTCCCCAGGGAAGCTGAGACAGGTGGGAGTCACTGGGGAGAGGGGGTAGGGAGAGCATTTCAGGCAGAGAACTGGTGTGTGCAAAGGTCCCAGGGAAGAAGGATGGTCAAGGGGTTTGCAGCCCAGGGAAGGAGACACATTCCAAGCTGAAACTGGAGACGCAGGTAACGGGTAGACTGTGCCATCTTTTTTTTTTTTTTTTTTGCGGTACCAGGGATTGAACCCAGGGGCATTCTACCTCCCAGCTACACCCTCAGCCCTATTTTTTTATTCTTTATTTTGAAACAGGGTCTCACTAAGTTGCAGAGGGCCTCAATAAGTAGCTGAGGCTGGCCACACACTAGGATCCTCCAGTCTCAGCCTCCCAAGTACTGGGATTACGAGCGTGCGCCACCACGCCCGGCTAGACTGCACTCATCTTTAGGAATAAATATCTCAGAGGGCAAAGTCCTCTATCTGCTCTGCTCCTCAGATGCCAAGAACAAGGTCAGGCATGCAGTTACTGCCCCCCCAAAAAATCCTTGCTGAATTATTGGCCAGCCAGCCTCTTGGTGTAGGTGGACCTGTCATCAAGCTCTGCTCATGGTGGGCTACGCTAGAGGGGGGTCCAGGGTCCTCAACTGTCACCAGCCACGGGAGGCTCCTGCCCCAGGGCACCTCTCCATGTGCTCTCCGGGGTCTCCACCCCAGGTCCCTGCCTGCACCAGAGAGAGGTGAAAGTCGGGTTGCGTGGCTGGGAAAGGGAGGATTCTTTGCAGGCTTATTTTCAGGGGAATGCTATTCTCAACAGCCCACGCGGGAGAGAGAATGATTTCCCAGAAGTTCATTACATTTCAATAAACAGCCCTGTTTTGTGGTATAATGTCCCAGGCGTGCCTCATTTGGGTTCTTTGCTTCTACAGTATTCTGTATTCTACCATTCTTCTATGGTATTTCCTCCCTCTCCTCTCCTCTCCTCTCCTCCCCTCCCTTCCCCCCCCTCTCTGACCCAGTTAGGCGGCGAGTTTGAGGAATGGTGGAGAAGGCTCTTACCACCCCAAATATGGGTCCAGTGAGCGTGGAAACCAGGCACCTACGTCTAATCTTCCCGTCCCTCACAGTTGAAGAAATGAAGGCCCAGAATCTCCAAACCATAGGCTGCCCCCCTTTGCAATCTGAAGACCCCCCAACTTAGGAACAGGAGGTCAAAGGTCAGATCCAGCTCGTGTCTAGGGACTGATCTCATCTGCTCCCCAAGGCTGCCATGTTGCCCCATGGGTCTCCACCGCCAGCCTCAGCTGATTGGACAGAGACCGAGACCTGACCAGGAAGGAGCCATGCCATTGGTTGATCAGCAACCAATCAAAGTCACTCTGCACAGGCTGAGCAGGGAGAGGCCACAGTCAGAGAAGCAGGCACTTGAACTGAAAAAGTGACCAAGCAAAGGGGTGGCGGGCACTCGCGACACTGTGTGCCCACACCGGGCCAAGCACAAGGAGGCCGAGCAGCCAGGAAAGCGACTGTCCACCAGCTGCAGAGAAAGTGGGAACATAGGCCAGTGTGCTGAGGGAAGCAGAGGAGAAGCCACACAACTCAGAAAGATGGGCTCAGAGAGCGTAAGAGGCAAGCTTAGGGTCACACAGCTTCTAAGTGGCAGAGCCAGGATTCGAACCCATGCCTGCTCCAGTCTCTCAGTTCCTGCAGCTGCACACACTGCTCTCGGCAAGAGGGCTGCAGGACACGACCACTTTGGGCGGAAACTGTGGCAGGTGGAGGGAGGCGGCTGCAGAGAGAAAGCAGAGGCCGGCGGAGGCCCGTGCTGTGGTGGAGGCTTTATCTCCTGCTGTTGCTCCAGGCTTGCTCTTTCGGGGTGTTTAAATGCACCAGGAAACGTGCTGACAAATCCATGTCACTTCTCGGAGCCCCCACGAGAGGTCTACACAAGCTCAGATGAGGAAGGGGTCTGAGAGACCAGGCGCTTCCTGAGGGAACTGAGACATGAGCCCAGGGCCACAGGCTTCCTGGTGCCCGGCACCGTCCACCACCCCAAGCCCAGCACAAGGACTAGACTGGCGTCGGGCCACGGGGAAGCAGGGAGTGGGGACCCAGAGGAGACTTCTGGGGACAAAGTAGCAGGACCCCAGAGAACCACTGGGGAGACTGCCAAGGTCACCCGATGGGCTGCACGGTGGGACCTTCTGCAGTTCTTAGAGATGGGCATGGACCTAAAAAGGGTGTGGGTGGAGCGTTTCCAGCGAGAAGCACTTCTGATTCTAGAAGTTTCCTGGACTTTTCTGCCATGGCTGCCTAGAGGGAGCAGAGTCCCTGTTCTGGGTTTTCTGTGTGTCTTGAGGCTGCCACTCCCCTTTCGAGGCTTTGACAAGAGAAGGCTACCACCAGGTCGCTGTCCCTTCTGCCTGACAAGGTCTACACGTGGGGTCTGTGACTTCTGTTGTCCCTGTGATGCAGTCCATCATTGGAACTGTCACCTCCATGGCAAAACGTGTTTTCCTCATTCCCCATCCGTGTCTCCTAAGGACCTGGGACAACGCTGGCATCACCCAGCGGGTCTTGCCCGAGGTGAGGGCTGACTTTCAAACCCTTCGCATCCATCAATGAAAATCAATGTAACTGTTAAAGAGTCCTTCACTTGTTAGGGCAACAAAGACTCTTCAGACTAAATGTTCGTTTTACTCCTCCTGTTCCCACTCAAAGCCTATCCCTGAAGCCGGGTGTGGTGGTGCACGTCTGTGATCCCAGCACTTGGGAGGCTGAGACAGGAGGATCGCAGGTTCGAGACCAGTCTCAGCAACTTAGCAAGGCCCTCAGCAACTTAGCAAGACCCTGTTTCAAAATAAAACATGAAAAGTGCTGGGGATGTGGCTTGGAGGTAGAATGCCCCTGGGTTCAATCCCCAGTACTACTACTACTACTACTACTAATAATAATAATAATAATAATAATAATAATAATTTACTAAAAAGCCAGGCACAGTGGCTTTTTAGTAATCCTGGTACACCTGTAATCCTGGTACTTGGGAGGCTGAGGCAGGAGGACTGCAGGTTCAAGGCCAGCCTCAGCAACTTAGCAAGACCCTGTTTCAAAATAAAAAAAAAAAGGACTGGGGATAGAGCTCAGAGGTAGAATGCCCCTGGGTTCAATCCCCAGTACAAGAAAGGAAGGAGGAGGAGGGGGAGGGAGGAGGGAGAAGAAGAACTGTCCCTGAGGAAAGAGTTTATTTTGCAGATGACAGAGCTTCCCTTGTTTAAAAGCAACCTGTTCTCTTTAAATAATCTAGAAAAACTTTGTGGCCATGGTCCAAAAGAGCCAAGTTAAATGAACAAAGACGTGTCCCACTGTAAACGTGAACACTGAATGCCAGGCTAAATTCAAGGCAGCCCCAGGACGATGACTGAGATGGTGCCGTGGACGTGGAGAGCTGAGTTCAGGGGTCTGGAGGGATTATTTCTCCACCTCTGACTGTCTCTGCACAAGGAAATCCAGACTTCAAGGAGACGGGCATCCCATGCTACTGATAGGATCCAAGTTAGTGGTGATCAACTGCTTGTTCTGAATTCTTTGGTTTAACCCAGCAACTTCGAATTGCCTACTATATACTGGATACTGCAAGGGTCCTGCAGGTAGCCATAAACATGAGACATGGTCCTCATCTTCAGGGAGCCTACAGTCCAGAGGAGAGCACAGGTGTCCTGAGTGGGTGGACATGGGGACATCTGAGCCAGCACTGCAAGGGTCAGGGAGGAAAAGCCAGGGCAAGGGCTCTTCCACCAAATACCATGTCCTGACGATTCTCAGCCCTAAAGATTTGTCAAGGTAGCCCCCACCCCTACCTCCCCGGCGATATCACTCCAGTCTAAGCCACTGAGGCTCTCTGCTTGGATTCCTGCGCCCACTTCTAAAGGTTTCCCTAGGATCCACCCTGGTCCCCACCCCCACGCGGGAAACCCAGAAGGGCCTTCACTGTGCACATTTGATAACACCATCCCCCTGCCCCCGTTAAAGCCCACCAGGAGGTTAAGAAGAGGAGGAAGAAGAGGACCAGAGGTTGCTTTCACCAGGAGAAAGAGAAGGAGAGGAAGGACGGGGTGGATTTTCCCAGAGCCAGCCCCACGCTGCTACTGCATTCCTAGCACATAACCTTCACTCAAACTTCACTCTCAGCTGCAAAAGGGGGCTCGTCACAGCACAGATGGAACAAAACACGGCTGTGGATACTCAGGTGTTCAGGGTCCACGCAATGGCATGGCGGCCTCTCCTAGGTCAACCTAACGCCTCCATCTTCCTGCCATTTCAAGACAAGTGAGATAAGCAAAGGAACCCTGTGGGCGGCTGTCCTTCACCTCCTCCTCCGCCCTCTGCTCACGCCACCATCTTGCTTTGCAAAGGCCTCCTCTGGCCGGTCTGTGCGGGCAAGCCATTGGCTTCCTGGACATTTGGCCATGAGACCCTGAAGCACCTAAGGATGGGGCAGGTACCACTCATCTCTGCATTAGAGCCATCGGTGGAGCCAGCTTTATTTCGGGCCAGTTCCACCAAGTTGACGTCTGCACAGCACAGAGGAAAATTGTTGCTGCCACATCTTGCAACGAGAGCAGTCTTCCTCACGCCCTGCTTGTCTTACAACTGTCTTTCCGATCATTCTCACTGTTAGCACATGGTCTGCATGCCTGACATTCAGCCAGGGGAACCAGGGAAATTTATGACCCGCCGACTCCTCCAGCCCTGAGCTATGGGATTTGAATACGAATGTTGGAATGAGGTCATTGGAAGCAACAGGTAGCCAGGACCACTCTGCCACTCGGCCGGGCCAGCCAGCCCTACTTTAATCTGCCACCAATTAAAAACATCCATCAGACAACTGACGTTAATGAATAGCACGCGGAAATTTTTCCAGCCTTTCATTTGGAGATTATAATTTTTGATGGAGTTTCAAGCGCCTGGGTGTCACTATTAACGTCAGTGTTTTGCCAATAATGCTCAGCTCGCACAGAACAATTCATTAGTGCTAAAACCAATTTACTGGAATGGGCTGAAAATCATCACGGTTTTCCCTGTTAATGTATTACAAGATGAAACGTTTTATGAGCCGCTGGTTGACGTGTCCGACGCTTCCTCCGCTGTCGCTTAGCTCTCTCGAGGTGGAAATCTCCTTCACTCCCTTGCCAAGGAGAGACGGCCTCCGTCCATATTTTCAAGTGGACTTATCTCTTGCATGATAATCCTCAAGATAAATGAACTAATCAAAGCCAAATGCTTCATATGGTGCCTGACCCAGAAGAAGCACTCAATAAATACCAGTTCTTATGTGGGGGAGGCAGACTGTGAGTCATGAAGAGGTCCGAAACCAGTCCGACCATTTGCTAGCTGAGTGACCAGAGGTTCAGGGCAAACCTCTCTGAGCAACAGTTGCTTCCTGTCTCTAAAATCGGCATGTGGCCAGGCAAGGTGGGGGTTACCTGTAACCCCAGCCACTCTGAAGGCTGAGGCAGGAGAATGGCAAGTTCGAATCCAGCCTTGGCAACTTAGCAAAACCCTGTCTCAAAATAAAAGTGTTGGGGATGTAGCTCAGTGGTAGAGCGCCCCTGGGTTCAATCCCCAGTACCACAAAAATAAATAAATAAATAACAAGTTCACAATAGCCAAATTATGGAACCAACCTAGGTATCTGTCAATAGATGAACAGATAAAGAAAATGTGGTATATATATATATATATATATGTATATGTATATAGATAGATGATAGATAGATAGATAGATAGATATACACACATATATACACACACAATGGAATTTTACTCAGCCATGAAGAAGAACACACTCATGTCAGTTACAGGAAAAATGGATGGAACTAGAGAATATTATGCTAAAAGAGATCAGCCAGTCTCGGAAACTGAAGGGCCATATGTTTTCTCTCCTCTGCGGCAGCTAGAGAGAAAGTGGGAAACAAAAGGGACGTTGGAAAAATGAGGAGAGAGGTCAGTAGGATAATGGAAGGGGATGGGAAAGGGAGGGAGGAGGGGAGAAAGGAGGACTGATGAAGGGAAGAGTTCATATCCATGGACGGATATGTACAGGGAGCAGGGGGGCAGCGGGGCAGGATCCTGAGAGAAACACACCGAGTGCTGTGTGCACGCATGCGTGTATCACCTTGAACCTCTCTGTGATGTGTAATTACAATGCACCATATATACATACATATATATATAAATAAATAAATACACACACACACACACACACACACACACACACACACTCATATATATTAAAATGGGCAGGTGTTCATTTCCTGGAGCTGCAATAACAAGTGGCCACAGGCTTGGGGGCTTATAACAATGGAAATGTATTCTCTCGTAGTTCTGAAGGCCAGAAACCCAAAGTCAAGGTGTGCACAGGACGCCCTCCCTCCACAGGCTCCACGAAGGAGCCCTTGGCTCTACAAAGGGCTCCATGAAGGAGCCTTCCTCGGCCTCCCCCGAGCCTGGTGGCCCCAGGCTTCCTTGGCTTGTGGCCACGTCACTCCAGTCTCTGCCTCTGTCTTCCCAGGGCCACGTTCCCTTTGTGTCTGTGTGTGTCGTCCTAGAAGGACATCAATCACTGGATTTAGGTACCATCCTGAGTCCAGGAAGGTTTAACCTCAGAATCCTAAAGTAATTCCACCTGCACAGACCCTATTCCACAGTTGCAGGGCACACGCAGTAGGAGGGGAGGCTACCCAACCCCTCAGGGGTGTTGGGGTTCGGGTACAGAACCCCAACCCAGGTTCCCTGCAAAAGCTCACGTAGGGCAATGCAAAAAAGTTCAGAGGTGAAACAGTTGAATCATCATTGAGTCATGAGGGTTCTGACCTCATCAGCAGATAACTCCATTGATGGATTAATGGATTCCCTGGGGGTAAGGTAGGCAGGTAGGATGTGGCTGGAGAAGGTGGGTCACTGGGGGCGTGGTCCTGGGGACTCTATGATGTCCCCTCTCCTTGTGTTCTCTCTGCTTCCCGCCGCCATGCCCTGAGCTCTGCAGACATGACCAGGCCTATGTTAGGACTGAAACCGCCAGCACTGTAAGCCCCCAAATAAATCTTCCCTCGTCTAAGTTGTGGTCATCAGGTATTCTGGATCACAGCCATGAGAATGCTGGCTGAAATCGGAGGTAACGACCGTACCGGCTCTCAGGATGGGTGGGTGACTAAATGAGAACCAGGCATGGACATGGTTGGCAGAGGCCGGCACACAGTGAGGTGCAGAGAAAGAGCTAGAAACAGACACAAGAGCTCTAACTGAGTTGTCCCCAGGCCACCAGATTTAGAGAGCCACACCCCTCCCAGAAGCCCCAGCCCTCCTTCCCCTGGAGACTGGCTCTCTCTTGTAGACCCTGATCACTCTCACCAGCCTGGCCACAGCTTGCAAGGTCACCTCCTGACTCCTCTCTGAATGCCCTGCAGATCTCCCCACAGCAACCACAGACGGCCACACCATGTACAGGTAGGATCAGGAGCCATCCCATGGAGCTCCCATCCCATTCACCTCCCAGAGCCCTCAGCAGAGTCCAGCTACCCCAACCTCTGGCCTGCCCCCCTCCAGCCCCACCCAAGTGGACTGCAGTCCCCTTAATACACAATGCCCTTTCACAGTGCTGTTCCTGCTGGACACGATGCCCTTCTAGACTTCCCCCCTTGAATGTGTCCCCACCAAGCCTTGCTCTGCCTTGCAGTCTCCCCCAGGAAGCCTTCCCAGAATGAGCCTCCAGGTCTGAGTTAAGCATCTTAGTATATATTCTCTGCCCACCTTATCAGAGCCCCTCTCCCTCTGTATGGTGACTGTGTTGTTATGTGTCTGTTTCCCTGGTCATAGGGAGAGCCTCTTAGGGTTGTTTTATGCCCACACCAAACCCAGAGGCAGGCCCAAAGTAAAAAAAAAAAAGATTAAATTAAATTAAAATAAATCCAATGAACAAATATTCACATCTCAACCTATAGTAACCTGATAATCTTACACTGAAAGTACACACGTCATTTAATTGGGGACCCCCTACCCTATTGTCTTGTGGTTCTGAATGTAGCCAGGAGAATCTAAACATCAGTATTCTAGACCAGAAGCGTGGTCCAATTCAAGGGACCACGATCCTAGAGATGGACTTGCATAGTCACATTCAATTTGTCCTTGAAAAGTTGCTCCCACATACGACCAGGGGCTTGCTCCCCGAGGGGAGTACGACCAAGTTGTGGGCACTGTGAGGTCTGGCCATGGGGTCATGACAGAGGAGGACAGAGAACAAAGGAACAAAGAAAGAGAAACGCCCTCTGACCACTGCCCTGCCCCAGATGACCTGGCCACTGGCATACCAACCAGCAGCTTACACGACTACTCCTGTACCCCCCTTCCTTGCCCCATAAAAAGCCCCCAGCCTATAAGGAGGCGGGCTTTCTGACTCTTGTGGGCTCTCTCCCCGGTCAGATGTCTCCTTCCAGGTTTTATCCCTAAATAAAGCCTGTTCCCTGCTGTCGGGCTGTGTTTTCTTTGCCCCCACATACCCCAACACAAGTGAGACAGGAAATCGAGTTCCAAGCAGCCGTGTGGCCTTTGGAAACCCACATCACCTCTTTGGGCTTCAAGTTGCTTCAAATACTAAAAAGGTTAGTCTATGAGCCCAACTCAGGAGAATCTCTTTGAAATGCAAATAACTACCCTTGAACCTGTCCGGCCACTAGACTCAATCTTATAAAATATATACTCCACCTCCTTGATCTTCCACACACTTCTGGGCTAGGAAAAGCACAGCCATCAGCCAGTCTCACTCCCAAATCAGGATGTCTAGACCCGCGAAGGTGTAAAATCTTGACTTTTTGCCCAGCACCCTGAGAGTCCACTCTGACCACAGCCAAAACACTCCTGAAGAAACAGAACACCGCCCATTCTCCAAACTCCCATGCAGGTCAGAGAAGTCCCAGAGCCTCCAGTCTTTCTAGATGGAAGCTAAAATAACTCACGGGAAAATTTTCCCAACTAGAGATAACTGTTAGTTTTAACTCCGTTCTCCCAACCTCAAAATCTGGCAAAAATTCTTTCTGAAGCATTATTCTCAGTTGAAGGGCAAGTGCACTCTAAGAAACTTGAATTAGGAGTATGTGACAAGGAGGGGATTTTGTGCCTGAAATGCTAATCTAAAGCACTAAAGATCCCAGAATTACAAGGGCTGCAGGGGACCCAAATATTATGGCCATGTGACAATGACCGCACTTGCCCAGGGCTTCCAAGTTTTCAAAGTGGTCTCAGTAGATGAGATTCCGCTGATGTAGTCCAACTTGTATCTAACATGACATTCATTTTATGAGGATAAATCATTCTGAATATTTTATCATCTCCCCATATTATTCAACCAATTTAAATACTAGCAAGCGGCGGTATTGGCTGAATGAATGTCTTTAGTGCCAGCATTTATCCCAAGCTGAGCAACGATACATAGACATCAGCATCAGGCAGTACAAAATCCACACCGACCCTCAACTCGATTTCAACCTCATCCCCACGCACACCGCACATCTTCCCGTCTTCCTCATCCACATGGCTCCAACATGGCCCAGTCACTCAATGAAGAATCCGCGGAGACATCCTCTTTCCGCATTTCCTCATCCTTTGCAGCCAGTCCATCGGCCCCTGGTCCAGCTCCAAGGTGCATGTCTAGATCTGACCACGCCCTCCATTCCCACCCCATCTCCCCACGCACCTGCGGCACAGCCCCCAAACTGAACCACATCCCCTCTCGTCCCCTCCCCACAATCCATTTCTACCCAGGTACCAAAAAAACCTCTGAAAATATATAAACCCCATCACGTCCCTTCCATGCTGAAATGCTCGGGGTCCCCCATCACCTGTGAAATAACTTCCAGCCCCTTTCCTGTGGCTTCTGAGATCATATCACTTCCTACCCTGCAGACACCGCGTCCTCGAGGAGCCTCCCTGGACCCCCAGCAGCCAGAGCGGGACCCCCGTGCCCGGCTCCCCAGCACGCAGCTCCCGTCTTCCTCCGCAGGGTGTGGGGGAACAGGGCGGGGGCGTGTTCACTAGCTTGCTGTTTTCTATTCGTCCACATGCCCACCCGGATGCGATCTCTGACCTCTCAGTTATTCTGGTGAGCTGCTCCTCACCCCGCTGGCAAAGGGGGGCCTTGCGAACACCCCAACCCCAACAGGGGGCAGAGGAGGTGGGAGTGGCTCATTAGTCATTAGAGAAACCACCGCCATGCCGGGCCACTCAGGCTGCCCCAGGGACAGAGGGAGCCAGGGGGGCTTTATGGCATCGAGCAGGGAGGTCCCCTGTTCCCCACAGGAGGGCGTGCCTAGCTCACCTGGGCACATCTACGAGCCAGCAGGGAGGTGAAACCCACCAGGTTGATGACCAAATAAGGTGAAACTGGGCAGGTGATGGGCGTTGGCTGGTGGAGGCTTCTCTAAGTGTGGGGGTGTCTAGTGAGACCAGAGTAACCCACAGTTAGACTTCTGGGGCCCGTAAGGCTCAGCGATGTTGTTATGGTTAGATACAGAATGGCCTCTTGAAGGGAGCTCATACATTGGTGTTTGGAGTTGATATAATTGAGTCTTACAGTAGATAAATCCACTGTAATGGATTTACCTGGTGGTACCTGGTAGGCCAGTAGGGTGTGGCTGGAGGTGGTCCCTGGGAGTGCGGCCTTGGAGATTGCATATGGTTCCTCCTCCTCCTCCTGCTTGCTCTCTTGCTTCCGGCCTCCATGATGTGAGGAGCTCAGCCCATGTGCTCTCCCTCTCTCCACCTCCCACCGCCATGCCCTGAGATCTGTGGTCCCCGGCCTCATATGGACTGAACCCAAAACAGTAAGAAAATAAATCTTCATTCCTCTGTTACGTGGTCGATCTTTTAGATCATAGCTATAAGAATGCTGACCGGAACAGAGGTCAAGGCAGCCTTGGAACTCAGGTCTGAGGACCCACTTGTCCACTGGTTTATGTCCGGTGACCCTAAGAGTGCCTGAGGCCTAGCAGGTGCTCAATAAACACTTGAGTGAACGCAACACTGAACAAGAGACCCCCCGGCCCCTCCCTTTGTGGTGGCCACCTTGACTCTCCCACAACTCGGAGGGCAACTTGACAACTGGACGGGCAGTATGACCTTGACTTCCCCAGGTCCTGCAAGCTGGTCACCTCCAACTTCATCACCTGACTGGCTTGTGTCTTTAGTATCCCCTGTGGACTCCAAGTGGGACAGTCACAAAGAAAAAGATCAATGCAGCCAGGTGCAGTGGTACATGCCTGTAATCCCAGTACATGGGAAGCTGAGACAGGAGGATCCCAGGTTCGAGCCTAGCCTCAGCAACTTAGCGAGACCCTCAGCAACTTAGCGAGACCCTCAGCAACTTAGCAAGACTGTGTTTCAAAATTTAAAAAGGGGGGGGGGTGCTAGGAGTGTAGCTCAGAAGTAGAATGCCCCAGGCTTAATCCCCAGTACAAGAGAGAGAGAGAAAAAAGATCAACGCCGTGGTGTGAACTGCAGATGTACACATGTCACAGATGAGCAGGGGTCCTCTGCCCAGAAATCTGTCCAAGCTCTTTTTGTGCATTTTTCATTGGAACCATTTTTCCCGGAGGTCACCCTGCCCTTTGCAGCAGGGAGACGGGGCCAGCCGTGCTTTCTGAATATCTAGCCATTTGCACCAGAAGGGAAATTGTACACGCAAATGCAAATTTAAATAGCCAACGAAAAATGACACGTCTTAATTAGAGCCTCTAATGTATATTTCAATAGTCCTTTGAATATTTATTTTCAATATGAAAGAGGACCATGATCATTAAAGAAGATTTGAAAAATGCAGAGCATGAGAAACAATGCTTCGCTCCCCAGCATACAGACACACACTTTGGGGGACAGCTTCTTCTGGTATTTTTGGGGGGAGGGGCACATTTTGAACAGAGATAGAGTTATACCACATACACACCATTGTGTCTTATTTTTATTTAATAGCATAGCATCCCTCTTTCAGTGTTATACTCTTTGAAAACAGAATCTTTAATGCAGTTGTGTGTGTGTGTGTGTGTGTGTGTGTGTGTGTGTGTGTGTGTGTGTGTTTTACTGGGAATCGAACCCACAGGCATTTTACCTCTGAGCTACACCCTCAGCCCTATTTTTATTTTTTTTATTTTGAAACAGGGTCTCGCTAGGTTGATGAGAGTCTCACTACTTGCTGAGGTTGTCCTCAAACCTGTGATCCTCCTGTCTCAGCCTCCAAATATTGGGATTACAGGCGTGTGCCACCACGCCCGGCTTTTAATGCAGGTTTTTAAATTATATCAGGTGGATTGTGGTAAGTTTCCTAGCTCTCACCTGTAGCTGGACATTCAGGCTGCATTCAACCTAGGCAGCTTGTAGTAAATCTTCTATGATACTTAGGATGTTTTCCATAAGAAATTTTCAGACTTTCTGAAGTAATGTTAAAAATATACTTAAGGTTTCTGGTATATATTATCAAGTCATTTCCCAAAAGAGGTGTGCCAAATTACACCACCACCACCTTCCCCCACTGCCAAAAAAAAAAAAAAACACTGGCTTTGACTTTATGGCCTATTCTTTGTTTTGGTACTAGGGATTGAACCCAAGGGCATTCTACCTATGAGCTATACCCACAGCCCTTTTTATTTTTTATTTATTACTGGGTTTTGTGGTACTGGGGATTGAACTCAAGGGCATTCTACCTCCAATCTACACCCCCAGCCCTGTTTTATTTTTTTATTTTGAAACAGGGTCTCGCTAAATTGCTGGGGCTGGCTTCAAACCTGCAATCCTCTTGTCTCTACTTTTTATTTTGAAACAGAATCTTACTAATTTGTTGAGGCTAGCCTCAAACCTGCGATCCTCTTGTCTCAGCCTCCCAAGTACTGGGATTACACGTGTGCACCACCATGCTAGCTGACTTTATTCTTTTTTTTTTTTTTGCGGTACTGGGGATTTGAACCCAGGGGCGTTCTACCTCCACGCTACACCCCCCGGCCCTATTTTTTATACTTTTTTTGAAACCGGGTCTCACGAAGTTGCGGAGAGCCTCACTAAGTAGAGAGAGAGAGAGAGAGAGAGAGAGAGAGAGAGAGAGAGACAGGGAGAGAGAGAGAGAGAGAGAGAGAGAGAGAGAGAGAACTGAGGCTGGCCGCGAACCCGGATCCTCTGGTCTCCGCCTCCCAAAGTACTGGGATTACAAGCGTGCGCCACCATGCCCGGCTGACTTTATTCTTTTCCTAAGTCTTTCCTGGCCTACTTCAAAAGGGTCTTCCAGCATCTTACCTCCCGTTTCTTTCCTATGAGATCGCATCCCCAAATTTCCATGCGCCACCACAGAATTCCAAGGTAATGCTCATTCCTGCTACAATTTGTCCAAGTTCACCATTTCGTCACATACTAGTCGTTCAGTGGACACTCGGGATATCAGGGCTGGAATATCCTGGCTTGATAAAGCCAGGATGAGCTAATACATCACTCCTGGGTCCCCACCTTCCTTCCAGGACACAGCCAGCCCCAGGCACACAGGAAGGCAGGGAGGGGCCAGGGGATGACCAGGACCCCAGGTCTACTACTACAGAGACACCATGAGAGACAGCAAGAAAACCGAGCAGGTGCCTGAGAACGGAGCAGGGTGCCGAGGGTCCTGCCACCAGCTGCACACTGCCATGTGCGCCCCACCTCCTGCGCATTATCCTGGGCTCCGGGGTCCTCCCCTGCAGGACGGGCTGCTGCCGCTCCTGCCTGGCGGGGCCGCTTGCTCATTGCTGGCCGGCCCCTGGAAGTCTGTCTCCCTCCTATTATGTTTAATGGTAGCCAGCTCTTGGCCAGTGAGTAGCCTCTCTCCTGGGGTCAATCAGCACAAGTTTCTCTGCCTCCTCCCTGGAGCGAGAACAGAAAACAGCCAGGGGGAACAGCTCTCAGCTCCCCAGAGAGAAGCCACTTTAGGAGCAAGCAGGCCAGCTGAGGGCTGTCTCGGGACCAGTGCTGAGCAGGGACGGCCACTTCCTCCAGCAAAGAATTGGATAATGAGAACAGGGAGACAGTGTGTGCCTTCCCGGCAGGCTCCCCGGAAAGCAGCCAGCGGCTCATGCAGCCCTTTGTCATCGGTGACAGGTGCCCTGGCGGTGGCTGCAGACGCGGGACATGATTTGGGTCTTTGGGGTTCAATAGAGTTGCTTTCAGTTGGTGGCTTATAATCATTTATTCCTTTCCAATAATAATAATGTTCAGCACTCCTCCTGCTGATGGGTATCCTACATCGGGTCAGGAATTTGGGGACCAAGGTGTGATCCCTAAAAGTTCCCTCCAGACTAAGGTGGGTGGGACCGCCAAGTCCGGACGCACCCTGCGTCTGAGCCAAGTGGGTGCAGAACCCTATCTCTTCATCCATCATTAGTGTAAATCGCATGTTTAAATTTCACCTGTGTAGCCGGGCGTGGTGGCGCACGCTTGTAATACCAGTACTTGGGAGGCGGAGACCGGAGGATCCGGGTTCGCAGCCAGCCTCAGCTACTTAGTGAGGCCCTCCGCAACTTCGTGAGACCCAGTTTCAAAATAAAGTATAAAAAATAGGGCCGGGGGTGTAGCTCGGAGGTAGAACGCCCCTGGGTTCAATCCCCGGTACCGCAAAAAAAAAAAAAAAAAAAAAAAATTCACCTGCGTAGTTAATGGGTTTTGAAGAAGCAAGGAGACCCATTTTGGAAGTTTGCTTTGTTCTGAATTCCCTCCTTTGACCACAGAAATTCCGCTCCAGAATCCCTCTCCCGGCTCACTGCCTTCTTCCAGGGCTCACAGGAAGCAGCTGCGGGGCCCACGGAAGGGACACGCAGCTGAGCCTGGGGAGAGATGGCAAACAAGGGACTTGGGTTGGGGACTCTACTGGGTCCCTGAGGGTTGGAGCAAGCTGGACCGACTCTCACCGAGCCCCCATTCCTTGTCGGGGTGCAGGGAGTTCCAAGTGACCTGGAGGTGAACCTGTAGCCAGCGTGAGCCAGCGTGTGCATGGGCCTGGCTCCACAGCTGCCTCTTGCCACTCTCCCCGACCCACACACCCTGCCCTGCCCAGCTAGACCTGCCACCCACGTCCAAAGAGGAAGCCAGGCGTGGTAGCGCACAACTGTAATCCCAGCACTTGGGAGGCTGAGACAGGAGGATCTCAGGTTCCAAGCCAGCCTCAGCAACTTGGCAAGACCCTTAGCAACTTAAAAAGACTCTGTTTCCAAATAAAAAGTGCTGGGGGTGTAACTCAGAGGTAGAACACCCCTGGGTTCAATCTCCAGTACCACAAAGGAAGGGGGTGGTCTCTCGACTCCCCGGAGAGAGTCCATTTTAGGAGAAATGGGCTGTCAGGGCTGAGTCAGGAGCGTGCTTCTTCTGTTGAATGTGGGGTTCATGAGGCAGGCAGGGCTCCCATGACTGACATGTGCAGAGTAGTCATGTGACAAGCAGTGACCCTCTCCTCCCAGAAGGTCATCAACATCTCGAGAAACCTGGCAACTGTGGCAGGAAGGGCCCTCATCACTCAGCAGGTTTGGGGACCTAGCGTAGAAAACATGGACATTACTAATGTGTACGTTGTTTCTTCTCCAAAGCCAGCTGCAGACCCTGCCCCATGGGAGCCAGGGAAGACGGCGACAATAGCCGCCCTGGAGACCATCGGCCATGCCCAGAGCACCTCACTGCAAGTCCTGCAGGGTAGGAGCAAAGGGAGAAAGCATTTGGCTCCAAACTCCGAGAGGAGACTTTGTGGAATCCAGCCGGAGGTCTTTGCCAATACACAGACCACCTTTACTAATAAACAAGATTCCACCCCACGCACCAAAGTCTACTGACCAGGGGGTGAGTGTTCGAGATAGAAAGCTAATACCGCTCAGTCAGCAGGGAGGTCTGTTCCACCCAGAAGCATAGGGTGTCTGCCTGGGGGAGCCCACGTGTGCGGAGACAGCCGGATCGGAGTCCAATCCTATGGAAACCAGGCTCCCCACGCAGGAAGAAGGCCATAGCCAATCGTCTCAAAACGCCGCTGTGTCGAGGACAGGATGGAATTAAAGCTGTTTCAGGCCATCGTCCCAGGGGAGGAAAGGGCCAGGCCGGAGCTGGGAGACCGGCCAGAACCCTGACCGCAGGAGGTCGGCACCAGCCGGCCTGGGTCATCGGAGCCTCTGTGAAATGGGATTTTGCACAGTTTGTATTTTTAGAACTTTCTCATTCCTTCTTCCAGTCCTGATTCGACATGGCGTGTACACCTCTTCCTCTCCGGATTAGAGAAATCCCATCGCAGAGCTCCAAATACATGGTAGAAAGCCGTATGGAGGAGTCAGGATGGCAATGACTCCGCCATGCTTGTACAACATGAGGCACCTTCCTGCCATAGCCCTCTGGTCACCTGACCTGAGCTGAGCCAATCAGGTTCCTTCCCCGTGGATTCAGAAGCGAACGGGACAGTGTAGCCTCCTGGCTGCTGTCTTGAAGTAGGCCATGCTAGCTCAGAAGTGTCGGAGACAGCTGTTTCCTGCCACGTGCACAGGGGACTAGGAAGGCCGGTCTTCAGGGAGAGAGAAGAATGTGCCCGGTGGGCAGAGGGAGCTGCCTGTCCCCCCAGCCCAGGGCTGCCCTCGGGCCCGCTGGCTTCCTGCCCTCAGCCCTCCTGAGACGCCCACTGCAGTCCCCCACGTGCCATTCTTCCCGTAGGCCACACCTCCGCTCTCTGTGAGTGCCACCAGAGAGCCGGCAATGCAGGGACGTGCGGAATGGCCCACAGTGTGTGCGTGGCACCAGAGTCACAAGGTGAGGAAATGAGACTCGGGGTAGATGCCTGGGACAACATCGCTGGACATCCGTCTCTTGTTCCCCTTCTCTGTGGCTTCGATAGATTCACCCTGAGGATCCTGGAGGGAAGATTAGTCTGGAAGGACCCGAGGAGGCAGTGTGGCCTAGTGGAAAGGGCGTGAGCACCTGAATAAAAACACGTCTCGAGAGGCCTGGGGACTGTGGCAAGAAGGACCCTCATCATTCAGCATGTTTGGGGACCCAGCGTAGAAAACATGGACACCATTAACCTGGACTTTGTTTCTTCTCCAAAGCCAGACCCTGCCCGGGGACACCCTGCCCCGTCAGACAGGACTTTGGAAAAGTTACTTAAGCTCCCTGGGCTTCAGTTTGCCTCTTGGTAAATGAGAGTAAGGTGTTTATGAAGGTTAAATGTGTTCAAGTATATGAACTGACTAGCAATCGTAAGCATGGGTTAAGTAGTAACTACTGATGTTACAGGGTATAACTATTATCTTAAAGTACTATATGTAAAATTGATGTTTCCAAATGTGATTATAATTGAAACATACCAAAACATGATCAACCATCCTTCTTAATGTGGCAGGGAAAACACCCAACTAACCCTGAAGAGAAACCAAAGTTGAACGCAGCTGTAGAAAAAGTAAGAAACAAGGCACCAGATGCCTCAGCAGATGTCCCATGCCGCTAAGTCCTTTGAATAACACTCAAAGCCTCCTGGGTCCTTGGCAGAGAGGAGGGAAGGTGCTAGGTGGGAAGCGGTTGCTCCTCTCCTCCAGTAGCCTTCACCAGTGCTGGTTCAGGTCCCTAAACACACAAGGACTGACGAGGTGTGTGCCCAGGACAGCACGCCCACCACCTCCTCTGTGCCTGGGGCCTCCACAGACATGACTAGTCAATCACAGTGCTTCTTGCACAGGACAGCACGCCCACCACCTCCTCTGTGCCTGGGGCCTCTGCAGACATGACTAGTCAATCACAGTGCTTCTTGCACAGGACAGCACGCCCACCACCTCCTCTGTGCCTGGGGCCTCCGCAGACATGACTAGTCATTCATGGTGCTTCTCGTGCTAATTCTAGATAGAGAGGTGGAATCCTGAGCTGGGAAATTCAGGCACCAGGAGCAGCTAGCTTGACCTGGCCTGCTCTCTTAGAACAACTGTTCTCCTACTCTAAGGAGTAAAGCAAGAACCCCCTGAGGGCCAGCTGTCTTCCTGTGCCAGGAAATCAAGGCAGAAGATGAGAGGGCTGTTTTTCTGTAGCCCTGAACAGATTTCCTAGGCGTGATTTTAATTTGGATTGGTTGGCCCAAGTTTTAGATTTTAAAAATGCAGATTCTAAATTATATGAACAATTCTAAAACATAGTGGAAGCTTATTTTCTCCTGTCTCTTGAAGGTCACACAAGACACAGATGCAAGGTTATTTCTACCTACAGACAAGGAGGAAAATGTATGGAATGACCTCCAGAAGCCCTTGCCAGGCTGGAGGGACCGGGCTCCAATTACCCAGTACTGTGGTCCACTGTGACTATGGGATCACAATGCTCCACAGTCAAAACCTAGATATGTTCAGGTTTAAAGACCCCACTCATGTCAATTGTCTTGTCTTCACCAAAAGAAACTTATGAGTCTCCCTGCAAAGAGCCCCATTGATGGCTAAAGGGATGGGACAGCGCCTCCTGCTTCCCACCTGGACCTCACCCTGTGAGCGGGATGCTGGGGGTATAGGGCAACTGGCAGCACGTGCCTGGTTGCTGTTGGGAAGCACCACCCAGCGCCGCCCTGGGCAGTGAAGGGACAGTGGCCGTCAACCCAGGCCTGACCTCTGCCCCATCCAAGGATGGAGGAGATGGGGCCCAGTGGAGACATGCGCAGGCACTGGAGCTCAGCTTCGCCCCCTGCCAACCCGGGCAGACGCGGACCCTAATGAACACCGACCTATATCTCAGCGTGGGCTCCCCAGGCAGCCTGCATGCCACAGACAGGCAGGGACCCAGCCACCCACCATTGCTGCCGCGCCTCAGCGCTGGGCCCTGGACTCATCCTCTCCCTTCGCTTCTCGTACCATTAGCGTCTCCATTTCACAGAGGGGCTCAAACCGATTAAGGACCTCACCACGGTGACGAGGCTAGCCCGATCTCCTGACACTGTACACGGATCAAGGACCCAGCTCCCCGGCCAGCGAGTGGCAGACCCACAGACACAAGTTCTCATAATCAGCATTTTGACTGAAAGATGGGCAAGCACCTTTCAAAACAATTCAGCAGATACCAAGAGTGCAGGGCGGGGGCGGGGCGCTTCCCTAGTTCTTTAGTTTATCCGCAATTAGTATTTACTGAGTGGCTACGAAGTAAGAGGTAGACAGCAGGAAAGGAAGGCCTGAGAATCGACAAACACATGAAGCGAAGGTGGTCGGAGGACGCCACCAAAAGAGAGGGACGCAGACCCGGGTCCCCAAGACAGGGAGAGGCTGATGCTGCCGCTTTATCCTCGGATTACCTGAGTAATGGGAATCAGAAGCCCTGAGCTCTGGTAATAACACTCCAGAAACTTCGACAGGTTGTCAGAGAAATGCATTTGATTTTTAAACTGCTCCAAGAGGCTTGAACAAAAGACGCCGCCCCGCCTGAGCCAGGCCGGCCGGACCCAGCGGGAAACAGGCGAGAGCGATTTGTGAAAAGAGCCAATTTCCCAAGAAGAGTCTATGAGCTGCTCGGAGCGCAATCGACACGGGGAGGGACAGAGAGACAGCAACACAGATTTGTAAGAGAGGCCGCTGTGTCTACAAGACCTGGCCCGGCGCACAGGCGCCTCCCGTGAGCTTGGCAAGGGGCCCGGAGCACCTGCCTTGGTGGGCCTGGTGTCTACATGGCAAGGGGCCCGGAGCACCCGCCCTGGTGGGCCTGGTGGCTGCAGGGCCCTCACCCTGAGCAGCGGGCAGAGGGTGGGGTGCTGGGGTCTCTGCTCAAAAATGTGCCCACCTGAGGGAACATGGAGTAACGATCAAGGGGTGTCGCCTGGCAGCTCTATTGAAGTTCTCTGTCTTGACCGAGTTGGTTGTTACACAGATTTATACATGGGAGACACTGCATAGAAACACATGGGCTCACACCTGAACACACTTGCAAATGTGCGCGCGCACACACACACACACACAAACACACACACACACGTAAAGAGCCGGGTATGGTAGTGCACGTTTATAACCCCAGTACTTAGGAGGCTGAGACAGGAGGATACAGGTTCTCGGTCAGCCTCAGCTACTTAGTGAGGCCCTCTGCAACTTAGTAAGACCCTGTTTCAAAATAAAGAATAAAAAATAGGGCTGGGGGTGTAGTTTGAAGGTAGAATGAATGCCCCTGGATTCAATCCCCAGTACCAAAAAAAAAAAAAATGTAGC
>PVJS01024893.1:0-28296 GCA_004027185.1 Glis glis
AACGCCCCTGGGTTTAATCCCCGGTACCGCGAAAAAAAAAAAAAAACCATGCAGGAGGTATCATAATATCTAAATTTTTTTTTTTTTTTGCAGTACTGGGGATTGAACCCAGGGGCATTTTGCCTCCGAGCTATAACCCCAGCCCTATTTTTTATTCTTTATTTTGAAACAGGGTCTCACTAAGTTGCGGAGGCCCTCACTAGGTAGCTGAGGCTGGCCGCGAACTCCGATCCTCCAGTCTCAGTCTCCCAAGTACTGGGATTACAAGCGTAAGCCACCACTCCTGGTTACAATACCTGATTTCAAAGTATCCTACAGAGCTATAGTAACAAAAAAGCAGCATGGTATTGAGATAAAAACAGACACAATGGACTAGAATAGAAAATAGAGAAACAAATCTTTAAAATTTTAACGTGTGAAAGTTTATCTCTTAACAATGTGGGAAAGGAGATGCAAATGAATAATATAAACATATATCTGATTCCATACAATGAGTATTAAATATGGTCATGCATTGCATAACAACACTGAAGTCAATGACAGACCGCTCCGAGGATGGTGGTCCCATAAGATTACGTTGCCTACTAACACTGTAGCTGTCTCAGTTGGTGTAAGTATACTCTATGATGCTCAAACAACAATGAAATCACCTAACAATGCACCTTTAGGAACAAGGAATCTCAGAACATATTCCCATTGTTAAACAATGCATTCCTATGTCTAGTCTCAAGGTTATGGCCTTCTGTTGATTATAACAGTTAAAGCCATGTCCCTGTTGTTGAAATACCTGTGTGGCTCCATCACAGAAGCAGCCAATGTTTCTACTAAGCAAACGCCCAGTGAATTAAAAAGAACATTCCTTCGAACAGACCTCCCTGACCGGGAGACACAGGCTTGACTGCCTACTCCTTAGAAAACAGAGCATTTCATTGACACTTGGTTAAAAGTGTGTTTACTCCAGACCCCTCTCCACTGCCTTCTCTCTCATTCATCCTCCAAATATCCTTGGCTTTTAACCATGTGGACCTCTGTAAGTAGTAGGAGATTTTTCTGTGTTTCAAACAAATAGACTGAACACAATTTGATATTTTAGAAGTCAGCAAGGTAATAATGTTTTATGGTCTAAAGATTTGGAGAGAAAATAAGGAGGTGCAGTTCTACACTGAGTGTAGGACTATGTTTGCAAAATTCTGAAGCTTCTCTCCCGTCCCAGGACAGGCAGGTTGACCCCATCAAGGTCACCCACGCCTAGTGTATTTGCCACACAACTCATGCAGCTTACGTGCCTCCGTCCCTCCTCTGTCTCCCAGCATTGCCTGACCGCTTCTGCCCACACTTTGGGACCCAGGTCAAGGCTCAACTCTGTCAATTCCTCACCAACGGTGTGAGACCACCTTGGTCACCATGGCCTCCACCACCCCAGGATCCCCCTGCTCAGTGACACAGCATACCACGGCTGGCACACATAAAGGTGAGTAGCCTTCAGTAACTTTGTATTTGAGGGTCCTGTATCATGTACTTTCATAACCCCTGTCCCCCAGTTGACCTTCTCATCTACCACTCAGCGTATTACAAGAACTCTGAAATAATTTTTTACCTTACAGAATTAAACATAATCCAGATGTGAGGACTTTTTTACATCACCACCACAATCCCACAATTTGGGGGCAAGATTGCCTGTATTTAGCAGTAAAGACTTCAGAGGACTGAAAGGAAGAACACGCCCTGAGGGGCTTAATCTTCAACACCAAAAAAAAAAAAAAAAAAAAAACTTCAGAGATTGCCAGAAAACATAGACTATTTCTGATGACTTCTTTAAAAATAGTATTTCTCAGCCGGGTGTGGCGGTGCACACTTGTAATCCCAGTACTTGGGAAGCTGAGACCAGAGAATCCGGGTTCACGGCCAGCCTCAGCTACTTAGTGAGACCCTCTGCAACTTAGTGAGACCCTGTTTCAAAATAAAGAATAAAAAGTAGGGCTGGGGGTGTAGCTCGGAGGTAGAATGCCCCTGGGTTCCATCCCCAGTTCCACACACACACACAAAAAAATAGTATTTCTCTAGACCAGCATTTCATAGAGTGGAAGTTCAATGGGATGTCAACAAAGGTCAAGCCCTAAAAACCTTGTGAGGTCAACTGAATTGAGAAATGCCCAGTTCAATGTGGGTTACTTAACAGCAGTGCCCTTTAGAGGCATCCACATGCTAATGTATGCTGATAATCTCATTGCATATTCAACGTACCATTTCAACAGTAGCATATCCAAACTTATTTGGCCAGAGAATTCTTTGGGAAGAACATCTTGGAATAAACTTTGGGAAACACTTACATTGATTTAGACGGGCCACAAAAAAAAAAATGTTTTTCATGAATACAACGGGAGTTCAAGTCTTTGCCAAAACCCTTTTTCATAATAAAGATGTGCCAACTTTATAACAGAAGCAATAAAATTCTGACATAAAGTGATTAACAGCAGTGTTAACGATTCTCACCAGAGGTTTTCTTTTTTTTTTTTTGTGGTACTGGGGATTGAACCCAGGGGCAGTCTACCTCGGAGCTGCTACACCCCCAGCCCTATTTTATTTTTATTTTGAAATGGGGTCTAAGTTAATGAGAGTCTCACTACTTGCTGAAGCTGTCCTCAAACCTGCAATCCTCCTGTCTCAGCCTCCCAAGCACTGGGATTACAGGCATGAGTCACCATACCCCGCTCACCAGAGGTTTTCTGATCAAATCAGTTTTTCTAAATCAATTTTATTTTATTTTAATTTATTGTGGAACTGGGGATTGAACCCAGAGGCATTCTACCTTTGAGCTACACCCCCAGCCCTATTTTATTTTTATTTTGAAACAAGGTCTTGCTAGCTTGATGAGAGTCTCACTACTTGCTGAGGCTGTCCTCGAACCTGTGATCCTCCTGTCTCAGCCTCCCAAGTACTGGGATTACAAGCGTGTGCCACCATGCCTGGCAATTTCGTTATTTTAAAACTCTTAATGATTTAAAAAATTTTCTAGAGGTGTAATACTTTGTAAATATAATAAAATAAAATTCCATTTTTTGAGTATATTTTCTTTCTGTACTTATGTACAATCTGTCTGCCACCAAGATTCTTTTTTTCCTTTTTATTTTTTTGTGTTTTTTTTTTATTTTGAGACAGGGTCTCATTAAATTGACCAAGCTAGCCTCAAATTTGCAATCCTCCTGCTTTAGCCTCCCCAAAAGTGGGGATGATAGAAATGTGCCACAGTACCCAGCAAGACTCAGGGTTTTTTTTTTTTTTTTTTTTTGCAGTACTGGGGATTACAAGCATGTGCCACCACGCCCAGCTAAGACTCAAGTTTTAATGGTACAAGACATATGATCTCCACTGACTAAAGATTACAATAAAATGCACGGCTTGAGTTAAAGACATATGAATGTAGCTGGGCATGGTGGCACACGCTTGTAATCCCAGTATTTGGGAGGCGGAGACCAGAGGATCCGGGTTCGCGGCCAGCCTCAGCTACTTAATGAGGCCCTCCGCAACTTCGTGAAACCCGGTTTCAAAATAAAGTATAAAAAATAGGGCCGGGGGTGCAGCTCGGAGGTAGAACGCCCCTGGGTTCCATCCCCAGTACCGCAAAAAAAAAAAAAAAGACATATGAATGTATTCACAACTATTAATTTAACATAATTATGTTCCTGTGGCCTAGATGTGTATTTCCAAAATCCAAATTGGTTCACAAAACAAATGGAAAGTTTTATAAATTATATGATGTTGCTTTCTGTAATCACTATCCATTGATAATAGTTCTGCCTTTTTTTCCAAATGTGATCAAGAAGAGCAACCCCTGAATTGCTGCCTACACAGCTGACTACAGCCGTGGGTCACAGGCCCAGTCAAGCGCACAGGCAGGGAGGTCTCTGCAGAGCCCTCTCCAGGCTGCCTCGCCGCTCCCGCTCTCAATCGCCATGGCTGCAATTCCCTGTTGAGTGAGCCAAGCGAGGACTCATGCTAGGTTAATCAAAACACAATTAAGCAGAGAAAACAGGGCTTGCGTGTAATCACACAGCGAGGCTTTCCAAATACTGCAGCATGGTGCACCAACTCCAGACTGGAAAATCAAGAAGGAAGCACCTCTGCAAGGCCATTCTCAAAATCAAACACACACTGGCATCATTCTCAGAATAAAATATACCCTCCTCTGTCTACTACCACCAAAGACTTGACTCCGGTTAATATGCCTTTTGGCTATCTGGTTTTACTTTTATTTCCCAGATTTACTTTCCATGTATGTGTGATCTTGTACAATAATATGCATAATATTACATAACAATATAATGTGTCCAATAATAATATACATTGTTATATAATAGTACCTAATGTAGAACTGTATAACAACAGTACATTTGACTTTTCTACATTAGACAGAACCAGACATCATGCTCTGTGCAATAGCATCTTGAAAGCATGAATCCTTAGGTCCTAGTTGAGACCCACAAATGGTGTACGTGAGCATGCACATGCACATGTGTGCATGCGTGCATGCGTGCGTGCGTGTGTGTGTGTGCGTGTGTATGTGTGTTACTGGGGATTGAACCCAGGGGTGTTCTACCTCTGTGCTACGCCTCTAGCCCTATTTTATCTTTTATTTTGAGACAGGGTCTTGCTAAGTTGCTGAGGCTGTCCTCCAATCTTCGATCCTTCTGTTTCAGCCTCCCAAGTACTGGGATGCCACCACACCCAGCTCAAATACAGCCTTTTGTGAGAGCCAGTCCAACATGGTGGTCACAAGCAGGGAGACAGAAGCCAGACTGCCCTGCTTATATTCCTGCCACACTGGGACACAGTGTTCAAACCCTTCACACCTGAGGGCTCTCACCGGCCTCACACAGTATAATAAGTGAATTAACATACTTACAGCATTTAAAAAGGTCAGGGTATCACATGTGCTACAAGAATGTCCTGCTTTCAGCCATTTATTTTACCTACAAACTCCTCTCCATCTGGCATAGAAACACCTGCCGTTGCTGATGCCAGGTGCTTATGGACTTTGATAGCATGCAGGACCTGCCACCCTGAGGACTCAGGAACCAAGAGACCCCCTGAGTCAGCAGCCCGTTTATCAGCGAGGCACATGTGCAGAACCATCTAGTTTCAAGGTCACATTAAGTCAAATCACCAAGGCAGGAAATTATGCCTATCACGAGTGAGATGTTAGGAGGCGTGCAGAATAGGCGAGGAGGCATTTCCCATCCCATTAACCAATACCGACCCCAGAACTGCAAATGAGTCTACCAGTGACATTGTGGCCATGTTATTCTCTTGGTTAGGAAATATAAAATAAAACACACCTTCATGGTGAACAGCAAAATATGAACGGAAACAATTTGATTCTAAATCTAGCGGTACTGAGAAGCAGGGTAGGAAGGATCCACAGGTCCACTTTATTTTATTTTATTTATTTTATTTTTTTTTGCGGTACCGGGGATTGAACCCAGGGGTGTTCTACCTCCGCGCTACACCCCCGGCCCTATTTTTTATACTTTATTTTGAAACCGGGTCTCACGAAGTTGCAGAGGGCCTCACTAAGGAGAGAGAGAGAGAGAGACAGGGAGAGAGAGAGAGAGAGAGAGCTGAGGCTGGCCGCGAACCCGAATCCTCTGGTCTCCGCCTCCCAAAGTACTGGGATTACAAGCGTGCGCCACCACGCCCGGCTCACAGGTCCACTTTAAATTACACCCAACCACACTGAAGAAAAAAAATGAATGGGTACATAACACAGTTAATCACATGTCCTCACAATGACATGATCTCTCTACGATGCCTGTCATCTTCCCAGAGCAAAAGTCACCAGGCAAGTTTGAGACCAACTCATGAATGTTTAGGGTTACTAAGAGAAGGTTACAAATTTCTCTTCCTGTTCAGCTACAAACCAGCTGCTATGTCTAAAACATTTTCTATTACTTTCATACCACTTTTGAGCAATTATTTACATCTCCTATTTAGGTGGTTAAAAGCAAACAAATCTTTTACCCATTGGGCAAACTCTTGACATGAACCCAGTGAAAGCCAAAGCCACACTGATGCAATTCTTCAGAATTGCATGGCCCCCTAAAAGCTGTATAGGAAACCCATTATTTGTGCAAGATATTTGGAGATTCACAACAGGAAAATCAAAGTAAATTGACAGGTAAAGAAATTCTTTAGTCTAAATGAATCTGAGGTAGGAACTTAGCAGCTTCTCCACCTAATACAACCCTGAGCATTATAGGGCTGAATTTGCAACTTGTTCTCCCTTTCAAAAGGCATCAAGAGACCGGGAAGAATCTTAAATGCTCTAAACTTAAAATCTCAATTAGAACAAGCTATAAATAAAGCCATTACCATTCCAATACTGGAATGTGCTAAATCAACCTCAAATAGAAAAAAAAAAAAAGGTTGCACAGATGAACCCTGAGCCCATCACCTCTGGAGCCCAGTGGGTGCAGAGATGCAGCCTCCAGGGCCACCAGAGGCTGTGCTGGCGGGACACTTTCCTCAGGTCTTCTGTCTATGAGAAGGAGGGGGAGTGCGGATGAAAGGATCGTTAGTGAGCATGTTCTACGTCACACTTGGCTCTCCACGCCTGACCTTACCCGCAAGTGCTCACCAGAACATGAGGAGTAGACAGCCCACAAGACTAAGGAAACGGCGGAGTTACGATGAAAACCTAGCTCGGGATCCCATGAGTGTATTCTCTTAGCCCCAGAGCCAATCTTCAAACCAGAATGGTCTTTGTGAAATAAATTTCCTATCATTCCCCCGACTTAAAACCCTGTAACAACCAAAGAGCCTTCAATAAACAAATTCCTATGTCCACAGGATATGGCAAATGCAGCTCCCCTATTCTAGTTCCTCCCCACCCACCAACTCACACACCTCTCTCCTCCCCTGCAGCCCTGTGTGAGCTGCTGCTCTCTGCCAGGGGTACCCCCGCCCTGGCCCGCTGGCTCTCTCTCTCCCCAGCTTGACTCTCCCTTGGATTCATGACCACCGCTAGCACTTTCCCCCAGGGCACCATCTGCACTCTGTTGGGGTTGTAGTTCATTCTTTCTTGTCCACTGAAAGGGAGCTGAGCCAGGGAAATGACCGGGTCGGCCTCACTCACTTTCGTCTATCCCACACTGGGCACGTGGCGAGCGTGCGGCTGGTGAGAGGAAACCCCTCTCCCTGGCTATGAGTGTCACACAGGCAGACACTCATCCTGGGTTCTCTCCTGACACGTCTGGCTCAGCACTTGGTGTGCAGGAGAGGATAAATGTTTACTGAATAAATAAACACGTGCATAAAGAGAATCTTAGAACTGCCTACTAGAAGAATGTAGACATCCACATGGCCATTTATGACAAGTCAGACTGGAAGGGCAGCCTATTTTTACATAAATAACTAGGTACACTTACTTTACCACAACAGAAAAGCAAAGTGCTTTTTTGGGGGTTAACCACCAATTTGAAAGTCTTTTGAATAAGGATGTGTTTACTGACTTGTTCTCTGGATTACTCAATGCTCTTAAAGTGGCAGGTGTCGAGTGGGGAAGCCAATCCCCTGTTCTGGGCCTCACAGTGGGCATGTGTGTCTGATGAACTGTGCTGTCTGGGCCTGCCTTCCTGCAGGGGAGTGACACCATGCAGAGCAGCCAGCATCTTACCCACATCTGCACAGGATGCTCCCTCTGCGGGGAGCCTTCCCCAGGGCTCACTCCCTCAGGGAGACTCCCTGGAGCACCACCTCTACCCCACTTGCAGCCTCCTCCGCCTGATGCTTGGTCCCATGTCACCCTGCTGTACTTCGTTTTTGTGTTTGTGTGGTACTGGGGATGGAACCCAGGGACATTCTGCCTCCGAGCTATACCCCCAGCCCTATTTTATTTTTTATTTTGAAACATGGTCTCACTAAGATGCAGAGGGCCTCACAAGTTGCTGAGGCTGGCCATGGACCTGTGATCCTCCTGTCTCAGCCTCCCAAGTACTGGGATTACAAGCGTGCGCCACCACGCCCGGCTCTGCCGTGCTTCTTCATGGCACCTGTAAGCACTTTCAACCATCTCATTTGTTTGTTTCCCCAACTGCAGATCTTCTTCCCTGGACCCTACAGTTATAAGATCTATGGAAGCAGAAGTCTTGCCTATCTTGTTCCCTGTTACATTCTCAGTGTGGAAAACATCACGAGGCATGAACATTACCTAATAAACATGTGCTGAGTGGATGCATGGATGCATGCATGGACGGACGGACGGACGGATGGATGGATGGATGGATGGAATTGTTGACTCTCATCACCCAGTTACTAGTAACATCTGAGATGACAGTGATGTTTCCTTGAGTACGCTGCTTTTTGGGGTGTATTTGGAAACCAATCCAACATACATGCAGTGTTGTGTCTTTACAAATGCTTTATCAGTGAAAAATACTAACAGGAAGGAAAGAGCATCGCAGGATGGCCTAACAACAAAATCTTCCCCAACGGTTTGAATTCTTGGGCAATCCTGCACAATAGTGTGTGCTAATGCTGCCGAAGTCACACCGCTAGAGAATTTCAAGTTATGCTAATGAGTCATATTTGGTTTAGGGAATAAACTTGCAGATTACAAATTTCCAAAGGGCTCCGACAGGTTTCACATGATGCTAAGAAAAGTAATTGCTCCTTTTCCCAAAGACCTGAACCCTCCGGTCCCCAGAAGTAAGAAAGCCTCTGACCACCAGACATAGATGTTCTACAACCCGGGGGCAGGTGCAGCTCCACTCTTAATGCACAGAGTAGCTGCTTCACCCACTGATTTAACCTGCTCTGTTATCTAGTTTTCCAGCTCACACAGCACACAGGATGGCCAAGATGGCCAAGGAGCAAGGATATGAGGAAGAGCAGTGGCTGATGGGGCCCGCCGACAGCCCAACTCCCCACGGGAGATGAAAGCCCAGAGCAACCAAGCTCCTGCAGCCTCTGGCCTCTGTTTATGACACTGAGGAAAACATGGCAAAATGATTAAGGACTAACATTTGAAAAGTAAGCTTTGATTATCTAGAAAATTAACTTATTTTGAAATACTTATGGGCAGGGAAACGTGAACAGCAGGTAGAAATAGAAAAAAATTTATTAGAATAGTAATTCTCTAGATAAAGATGTTAGACATTTTTTTGTACTGGGGGGGGGTTGAACACGGGCATTCTACCTCTGAGCTACACCCCCAGGCCCACCCCCTTTTTATTTTGAAACATTAAGAGTCTTGCCAAGTGGCTGAGGCTAGCCTCAAACTGGAGATCCTCCTGTCTCAGCCTCCCAAGAATTGGGGTTACTGGTGTGTGCTGCCACAACCAGTTATGCTAGACAATTTTCGGTTGCTCAGGATTGAGCTTCTCTGGTTTATATTTTAGTATTTTGATGGAAAAGGTATAACTACACAGAGTTTTCATTTCAGTCTCAGTCTCTATTACAGGTTCATGGTCAAGAGACGGCCGAGGAGTGACCAATAGAAGAACATATGACCCAACAAGGTACAAAATGAAAAGGTGCAATCTAGTGTCCCCATGTCGGCAGCTTCAAACCTGTTATAGCATGTCCTTGAAAACAAGAAAAGATAGAGCAGCGTCCCTGGTACTTTCACCTGCACTTACCAGAAAGGAAGGGAGGGAGGGAATAATACTTTTTCCCCCCAACAATCATCAGGAAAAGCAATCATTTTCATTAGTGTTTTTATACACAAACTTTCTCTCTGCTTGGAGACACTCCCCAAAAGAAAATTTTGGTCTGGACCCTTTTTGTTATTCTCCCACCTTTGTGGAATACAATTCCACAGACAGTGAATATCCTTTAAAAGCTGGGACTTCATTCTTTTCATCAATTTACAAAACTACTTCTTTGCTATACCCTCATTTAAAAGTAAAATACTGCCGGGCATGACGGTGCACGCTTGTAATCCCAGTACTTGGGAGGCTGAGACTGGAGGATCCGGGTTCACGGCCAGGCTCAGCTACTTAGTGAGGCCCTCCGCAACTTAGTGAGACCCTGTTTCACAATAAAGAATAAAAAATAGGGCTGGGGGTATAGCTCAGAGGTAGAATGCCCCTGGGTTCAATCCCTGGTACCGCCAAAAAAAAAAAAAAAAATTAAAAGTAAAATACTGTTCGGTATGAATATTCCGAGTTGAAAGTGAACTCAAAATAAAGTCGATCTTCCAAGGTTCACATTCTCCTTCAAGGTCAATGGACACCGTAATTTATTAGGAAAATCCCACTGTAATCCTGAGGACAGGTAGGTAGAACCCATGCGAACTCTGGAAAATTACACAAATGATGCCTTTCCCAAAGAGTGCAGGGGAGGATTACAGCCGCAAGGTAAGCTAAGGGTGGTGGCGGGGTGGAGGGTTTCCATAATCAAACATGTTTTGAATGTCTGCCTCGACTTTCCCTTGCTTAAATACAAAGCATGATGGTATATCAAAGGCTCTGAGAAGACTTGCATTAAATAAACTAATTTTATTTTACTGTAGAGCCATTTTAAACATTAACATCCAATTCATGGAAACACACTCCAAGGAAAGCTGAAGAAATCTCAAGTACTAATAACCAGCTAATGTGGGAAAATGCACTGTTGGTCTCTCCTTATGAAGAAGGAAAAATAGACTCACTCAGAGACCTACTTTTAAGAATGTCAGAGGGCCATAACAATGATGCAAGTAACCCCTTAGTGCAATCTCTCCAGCAGATTTTTTCTGAATTTAAAAATAAATGCAAACAGCTGAGCTTTTTATTGGTACTCTGGTCATTTCCATAAGGGTATTTTAGAAAGAAACAACGGGTGTGCCCCTCCGCCGACTCCCTTGATGAGGACAATGGAACAGACCATCTGCCAATAACTGATGAGAAAGGAGGTGGGGTGCGGAGGGGGAGCCAAGCACAGGGGAGCAAGCGCACTGCCTTCCTGTGCTCCCAGGACCGGCCTGCTTCTGCACAAGTCATTCGGGGTTCCTAGCTGGCCCCGAGCTACCTAGAGCGTAAAAATAGTTTCAGAAGGAACAATTACAAGCAAGGGCTCATCCACACAATTCTGCAGAAACAGGGCTTTATTTCCAGAACTCAGGTCACGAGTCAAACTAGTGCATTCTCTAGAAGGTCGGTCTCCAGAAATGAGGAAGTGTAGTATTTCCACTAATGAAAGGGAATCGTTTGGAAATTCCCATCCCTGACTCAAGGGCCAGGACCATAAGGAGCCAACTCCCTCGCCGTTTTAAATGCAAGCTGACCTGCAGAATTTGGGGTGCGTACTGTTTTCCAAAAACAAATGAAAAACCAAACCTGGAGAATGGACATGTAAACTGTGATGCTGTATACAATGCAAGACTCTCAGCAGTAGGAGAACAGGCGCTACCGTTCTACACGTCGAATGGGGATTGATCGCAAAAAAAGAAGGAAGCAAGTTCCTGAATAATATATTTGTAGATATGATTCCATTTATGTAAGTTTCCAATTTGTAAATAAGGTCAAAACTAAAAATAAATTGCTTGGGGATACACGGTTAAATGTAAAACTACTCTAATGAAAACAACAGAGGAATGATGAGTGCAAAAGTCAGGCAAGAGAGGAGGTCAGGGGGAGGGCAACCGGCTTTGTGTCCACTCCTCTTCCCTAGAGTATGGGTCTGTTTCTTCAGCTGGGTGAAGATGTGGGTGTTCATTTTCACTGTCGTTCCGTGTGTGTGTGTGTGTGTGTGTGTGTGTGTGTGTGTGTGTTAATTACTGGGGATTGATCTCAGGGGCATTCTACCTCCAGCTCTGTTCTATTTTTTATTTGGAAATGGGGGTCTCGCTAAGTTGCTGGGAGCCTCGCTAAGGTGCTGAGGCTGGCCTCGAACCTGCCTCCCATCTCAGCCTCCCAAGTACTGGAATTACAGGCACGCATCACCATGCCCAGCCACTGTTATTCTTTAATTACACACATTTCACACACTTTTCTATATGATGTATTTCACAGTTTTAAAAAGCATGCAGTAAATCTCCTTGAGTCTTTTTTTTTTTTTTTGGTGTTGGGGATTGAACCCAGGGACATTCTACCTCTGAGCTACACCCCAGCCCTATTTTTAAATCTTTATTTTGAAACAGGGTCTCACTAAGTTGCAGAGGGCCTCACTAAGTAGTTGAGGCTGGCCTTGAACCTGTGATCCTCCTGTCTCAGCCTCCCAAGTACTGGGATTACAAGTGTGAGCCACCACTCCCAGCTCTTTTTATATTTTTATTTTGAAGCAGGGCCTGCTAAATTGCTGAGGTTGGCCTCAAACCTTCAATCCTCCTGTCTCAGCCTCCCAAGTACTGGGATTACAGGTATGTGTCACCATGCCTGGCTTCCTCAAGTCTTTAAAAAAACAAATTCAAGCCAGGTGCAGAGGCACACACCTATAATCCCAATTTGGGAGGCTGAGATAGGAGAATTGCAGGTTCAAGGCCAGCCTCAGCAATTTAGCAAGACCCTGTTTCAAAAAAAAAAAAAAAAAGGGCTGGGTGTAGCTCAGAGGTAGAATGCCCCTGAATTCAATTCCCTGTAGCAAAAAAATAAAATAGTGGATGGGTCCAGGAGGGATTCATCAACCCAGGCAAGGTTGAAAATGCCCTTGGAAGTCAATAAATCTTCCTAATTAAGACAGGAAATTCCACACTAGCTCCCCAGTTCCAAAGACCTGGAGGTTGCCAGAAAATGAATCCCTGGGATTTTTGGTGGTTGGGAGTCTAGGTTTTTTCATGGGTGTGGAGAGATAGTAGATGGGGACCAGGGGTGACCCTCCTCACAGTTGCTGCATTGAGGGACACAGATTTTCAAATGAACCACTTAAACAAATGACAAGAACCAACACAAAGGCAGCTGACCAAACTCCTCCACAAGCTGTCCTCCAAGGACCACACCATCACTATTCAACCCTCTCCCAGCTCCTCCAATCCCCAGTCACCTTGTTACCAGGGTCTGCACTGGGATGATACTAGTTTTCATTACCCCAGATATCACTGAAATATCATCACCCAGATATCACAGTGCTCAACAATCTTTCCCTAAGATTCATCCCGCTTAGAAGCACCAGGAGAATAATAAATAAGTATTTGCACAATAAGCTCTTTCAGGCCAGGCCCGTGTCTCATGCCTGTTCAGCACTGCTCACTTCAACATCTGATACATGGAGGTGCTCAAAAAATCTTTTAGTTTAAGATATGATTCTACAATTTTAAAATAATTTGTTTTTAAAAATCTCAGAATCACTGAATTAATGCAAGTTAAAATTGTAAGATATGATGGATGAGATGATAATTACACCGTTGAAATATGATTTATGAATATGCCTAGAAAAGTCACATGCACAGAACCCAGCAGGACCCATTCTTGATTTGGAATGTTCTCCTGTCCATAGTTGCCTTCCTACTCAGAGCTGCTTACAACTTTGGGGATTTTTCTTAACAACCTCTAGTCTTAAGTTGTGAGGGGCCCATATAATGCTTTCCTCTCTCTTTTTCCCTTCCTTCCTTCTTTCCTTCCTTCCTTCCTTCCTTCCTTCCTTCCTTCCTTCCTTTTGGATTGAACCTAGGGGCATTTGACCTCCAAGCTGCACCCTCAGCCCTTTGGATTATTTTCATTTTGAAGCATGGTCTTGCTAAGTTGCTGAGGGTCTCACTAAATTGCTGAGGCTGGCCTCGAACCTGCAATCTTCCTGTTTTAGTCTCCCAAGTACTGGGATTACAGGCATGCACCACCACGCCAGCCCACATGATGCTTTCAGTGCTGTTATCTGAAAGTCTGTAAGTTCAATGCATTAGTGTGCTTCATGTCCCCTCTGATTTAAAAGCTGAAGTTTCTACTTGGATTAATCAATAAAAGTACTTTCACAAGTATACTCAGCAGCTTTTTTACTTACTCAAATAACAATGACTTGGCAGGTAAAATAGAATGTCTATAAATAATAAATAACATTTCTACTCAAGGTAGCCCCTCTTAAGTAAAGCTTGCACTGGTGGTGGATTCAATATTCTTTTTTGCCCAACTCTTCTTCACAAACACAACAGAACAAGGACAAAAGTTATGGGAAGGTCAGTATTATGAGCTGAGAAGAAGCAGATCAGAACAGGCACAAGACAGAGAGGGAAAAAAAACTTGAAGGCTGCTAAGAAGCAAAGTCCCCTTCCTTATGTCAACAGAAAGATACTTAGTACAATTATTACTACAGTCAATGAAAAATTTTCTCTCTTATTCCTGGTTGTAGCTGGAAAGGAAATGAAACTTGCCTGGTTCAGAAGTGACAGCATCAAATTCCTCCAGTTCAGGCTAACTGATTTTCCCTATACTTTTTGTCATATGTATTTAAGAGGACAAAAGATCAATGGATAGACGCCTAAGAGAATTTATTACCTTTCTATACAAGTTCCACAATCTGATTCAAATTAAATCCATTCCTGCCTCCAAACATACTCTCCGAAAGAAAAAAAAAAGTCAATGAATGCTTCAAATCCATTCATCAGCTATCTAGGAAAAGAATATGCAAGTTGGAGGGACCAATGAATGAAAAAGTGCACAGCAAGTGCACGCCTGAGCCGGGGATGATCAGAAATAGTCATATGCGTTAGCGCTAAAGGGTTTGCTGGAGAAAATGATATCAAGTGGGTAGATAAGAGGAATCAATGAGAAAATCCAAGTTCGTCACCCGAACAAGAGGTTTGTCTTTGACCAAAATGAGAGGCTGCGGGAAGGGCTGGATTGGTGGAGGGAAGCACTTTGGTTTTAAGCATGCTACGTTTAAGATGCCTGATAGACATCCACATGAAGAAAGCACGCAGGCAGGCAGCATACACAAGAAGTCAAAACAAAGATGGTGTTTCAGACCAGGAACCTGGATGATCGTGTTCTGTCTTGTGTAGAGCGACCTGGTCTACCAGACAGCATGAATCAAATACAGATGGTTTCTTTGCCATTGCTTTGAAGAGATGGAGAAAGCAGAAAGATTTCCTGGATACTTGGCTAGCAGATAACACTAGCAGCAAAGCAGATAATCAAGAGTGTGCATTTGTGTGTGTGCACTGAATTTAAACAAAGTTCTTAATTAAGACACCCTTAATTAAGGACTATGATAAGCAGCATTCAGTGAGAATGGAGAAGTTACCAGAATAATGGCAAAGGTTAACAGTGTGTCTCTTTGAAGGATTTGTTCACGAGTAAGAAGACACTCTCATGTCAGATCTGAAAATTAGTTACTAATTAATGAAGAGGATACTTGGCTAAGAGAGAGGCCAATCAGAAAGAAAATCTATTTAGTAGCGTGAATGGCCACATTTATTAGAGATGTCATTTATTCCTACCCCGCCCCTAACCCAACCCATTCAGAGAATCAGCTGTGCCCACATCCCCAGAGGAGGTGCCCATATTTATGACATCCTAATCCAACATATCATGGAAGTGGTCCTCATGTCCAAGTTCCTGATGGTTCTGAAAAGAAAGTGTTTTATCTTTTGTTATAATATAAGGCTGCTGGAAAAACTCAGTGTTTGTAAAGTTTCACGAGTTCTTAAATTTATTTCCTGGTGCATTTCTTAGAACACATTGAGAAAGTTTTTCTGGTATTCAGAACAAAGTTTCACTACCTGCTGCTTGGCTAAGAGTCACCCCCAATTACATACTCACTGAGAAAGCAGAAGACTAAGAAGGAGACTACAGGGCTTGGGGTGCAGCTCAGTGGTACACTGCTTGCCTAACAAGCGCGAGGCCCTGGGTTCAATCCCCAGAACCAACATAAAAAAAAAATGAGAGAGGACTAAAATTTTCTTTGATGTAAAAATTATTTATAGTCTAAGTGTGTGATGATTGGGAAAATGCTTAAGTAAATTAGTATATATTATATGATAAAGAACTCATATCAGGATATAAAAGTGACACCTTCAAATGCCATCAGAATTCAGTAATTCCAGCCGGGCGTGGTGGCGCACGCTTGTAATCCCAGTACTTGGGAGGCTGAGACCAGAGGATCCGGGTTCGCTGCCAGCCTCAGCTACTTAGTGAGGCCCTCCGCAACTTCGTGAGACCCGGTTTCAAAATAAAGGATAAAAAATAGGGCCGGGGGTGAAGCTCGGAGGTAGAATGCCCCTGGGTTCAATCCCCGGTACTGCAAAAAAAAAAAAAAAAAAAAAAAGAATTCAGTAATTCCACTTTGGAACTCAAATGAACAAAAAGCAGGGCCTTCCACAAATATTTGCACACTCATGTTCATAGAAGTGTTGCTGACAATCGCCAACAGGTAGATACAGCTCAAGTGTCTATCAATGGATGAATGGCTAAATGAAGTGGGGGTAGATACATACAATGGAATATTATTCAGCCATAAAAGGAAAGAAATTCTGATACATGCTACAAAACCTCAAAAGCATTTTGATAACTGAAATAAGCCAAAACATAAAAGAACAAATAGAGTATGATTCCACTTACATGAGGTACCTAAAATAGTTAAATTCACAGACACAAACTAGAATAGATGCTATCATGGGCTGTGGAGTAGGATAATGAGTTATTATTTATTTAATTATTTCTGTTTGAGATGACAAAAAGTTCTTAAAATGGACAGTGGTGACGTTGGCACGCTGTAAATGCACTTAACACCACTGAATTGTCCACTTAAAATAAGTTAAAATGATAAATTTTATGTCATATCTATTGTACTACAATAAAAATTCTAATCAGAGTACAGCAACCCAGAGTTGCTGGGTACCAAGCGAGTAAGAGAGACTGACTTCTCTTAGCAGGAATGGGATGGTGAGGATGCTCGAGGCTAGCCAGGCAAGAAGACCCCTGGCAGAAACAGGCAGCTCATACCTGCAGGCCAGGTGGGGGCCTCCCCTCAGCCTGGGCCCTGCAGCTCGAGCGCGCCGGTCCAACACTCCTGAGCAGACGCTGGAGGTCAGCGATGACATTCTGACAACTCACAATCATCCAGCTGATACGTGACAGGCAGTTTAGAATCACTCTATCACATGTAATGGGCCCAGTGCAATCTGCCAGAAGATACAAGTGGAGCATCACTAATCTCAAAACCCGAATTGCTCCAAGCTGAAACCTGTGAGTGCTGACCTGATGCCACAGTGGAAAATTTCACACCATGAAGTAAAATTATTAGAAATATTGTATAAAGAAGCTTTATACTATAAGGTGTTCATATATGAAATATAAATGAATTTTGTGTTTAGAGCTGTGGTCTTAACATTTAAAAAAAAAAAGAAAGAAAATTCTGAAACCTGAAACACTCCTGGTCCTAAAGTGTTTCAGACAAGGGATATGCACCTTGTATGTGAAAGCCAAAGATCTCCTGCAGAAGTTTACATATCTACTTCTGGGCTGGTTTAAGCACAGGAAGATAAACCCAAGTTTGTGATGAGGCATCTGGGCCCTCCCCTCTCATCTCCGCCAGACTTTGCACAGTACTGTTAGATGACCTGAAACGAACGCCGCTCATGTATGCAGATGCTTCTCCACAGCTTAGGTATGTTGTGTGCGCATAGAGGTCCTTATTTCCCAAAATGTTCAAAATACTCCAAGCCTGCCTCCAATGAAGCCTGAAGAAATCCTTCCATACCAGTCAGCACAGATCTCCAGAGAATCGAGACATTTCCAGAGGCCTGACAGCTGCAGGACCTGGGGATACCGGTTTGCCAGCTCTGTCAGGGGCCACCAAAGGCCACAGGAGCCACACAGTTAGTTCTACTTCACTGACCAAAGTAGTGCTCAGCCTCCAGGGAGAGGGAAATTCAGAGTTCGTTTTGTTCTACTGCATCTTGCATGCTATGTGGGGACTATACAGCAGTAAAAGGCCTCGCTATAAATACCTTCTCTTTTCTGCTCTGCCATGCTGGAGAGAGCTCAATATTAGAACAAGGAGGTAAGAAACTACATCCTGCTCCAAGAAAGGTCACATGTGTTAAACATCCTAAGATAACCATCCAAAAAATCACTCTGTTTAAAAGGACATCTGCAAAAACCCATAATAGAGGTCCTGCCAAGCCCTCAATGTCAACATCAGAAACTTAGAAAGACTGGAATACAGTGGAAACATTGGGAAGGAATTTGAAGTAAACACGCAGACACTATAAATAACATAAAAACTAAACACAAGATAACAAACAATTGGATCAGGTGAGCGTTCCAGAACGAGCCCACGTCACCAGCAGAACCCAAAAGAAAAGCATTTCTCTAACAAAGAAAGCAGCTCTTTAGGAAAAAAAAGGTATGGGAATCTGACAATTTTTTTTTTTTTTTTGCGGTACCGGGGATTGAACCCAGGGGCGTTCTACCTCGGTGCTACACCCCCGGCCCTATTTTTTTATGCTTTATTTTGAAACCGGGTCTCACAAAATTGTGGAGGGCCTCACTAGGTAGAGAGAGAGACAAGGAGAGAGAGAGAGAGAGACAGCTGAGGCTGGCTGCGAACCTGGATCCTCCCGTCTCTGCCTCCCAAAGTACTGGGATTACAAGCTTGCGCCACCACTCCCGGCGACAATTAATTTTTTAATCGTTACCTGCTTTGTTAAGATTAATTGAACAAAGTATATTTTAGATCAAATTCTAGGCATGTGGTGTTACCGTTTTGACTTCCTTCTCTAGCAGGAAGGAAGCATTACATGTGAATTCCTTGGCCAACCGTCAAGACTAGATCTACTACCAAGACAGTACTTAAGGGCACATAGCTGAAGGACAGTCAACAAACATGGCAACTGTTACATGAGTCTCAGTGGACCTTAAGTCAAAGAAAGGGAATTAAAAATGGGGTTACAGCCTGCCTTCAATACCTACAGAGACACTACCTGTGAAGCATGTTATCCTTTTGCTTTCTGAAGGATAAAATGAATTACCGGGTCTTATGGTTTGGATGTTGAATGTGCCCCAGAAAAGCTCACGCACTGGCAATGCAAAAATGTTCAGAGGTGAAATACTTGAATCAGGGCTCTGACCTCATCACTAGATAAATCCACTGGCAGGTTACTCATGTGAATGGATTTACTGGGTGGAAAGTATAGAAAGTATAGGAAGAATAGGCATGACTGGAGAAGGCAGGTCACTGTGGGAACGTGGCCTTGGGGACTATATATGTCCCTGGTCCCTTCCCCTCTGTCTCTCTCTCTACTTCCAGCTGCTATGAGCTGAGTAGCTTTCCTCGGACACACACCGCCGCCAGGATGTTTCTGCCTTGGAGCTGGCCAACAATGGACTGTACCTCTGAAACCACCATGGGCCAAAATAAACTATTCCTCCTCTAAGTTCTTCGTGTCAGGTATTTTGGTCACAGTGACATAAAGCTGACTAATACATCGGGTATGCAAAATTTGGCCATGTGCAATGGAAACCAGAAAGCAAAGCAAAATTACTCCTTTCCTGGAAAAAAGCCACAATTTACTTTGAAACTTTTAGCAACAAACATCACACACCATTATGAAGTATATTCACTTAGGAAGTAGATTACTTGTGTTTGCTTAACTGGAATTGTGAAATACCATAAGAATTTGTACAGGAGAGCTCACAAATGCCTAATTCTTTAGCTTCCTAATATAGGCATTGGACAATGAAGTGACAGACAAATTTCTCAGGTGAGAGATCTTTTTTATTTTTAATGTAACAGATTTGTGGATTTCCATAGAGACAGTAACTACTTCAACTTCCTGGAGATGTTGTAATAGGAAAGGAACTTACAGCGTTATCAGGAAAAACACTGATCAGAAGCTATCTTGCTTTTCCTACACTTGTCTGACCTCAGAGCTCAGACAAAGGCTAAATGTTCCTGCCAACTGGCTGGGCGGGATAGAAGAGAGACAAGAACCTGGATCTGCTGTGGTGTGCCAGAGCCTTTCCTGGGACAGGAGATGGGGTGGGGGTGGGGGGGGGGACAAGTATATAAATTCCCACAGTAGCCCAGAGGCTGAGAAGAGAAAAGAAGGTGGGGCTCTCCATTCACACCACTGCCTGAGGGTCCCAAGGCTTTTAATTCGCTTCTAACCAGCTGCCCCAGCCTTAGTTCTCTTGAGCTCTGTGCCAGTCCAAGGCACTCACAAGGCTGATATTTCCATTTACAGACGAGGGCTTAATCCAAGGGGTTAAGTAACTTTCCTAAAGTTTGATAGCATCAGACCTAAACATAAGTTTCCTAGATTCTAAGTCTGTTTTTTTTTAAAACTAGTCAACACCCAAGTTACTTTCAACTGAGAGCCAGCCCTCCTGACGAAACTCACATGCACACACAATGTGCCCTTCTTTCAGAGGGAACCGGACATTCGTGAGCCTGTCTGTCACATGGGGTGTTACGTACACAGGAGTCCAAACTACAGCGAGCCTTTAGCGTGATCCGGTGCTGTTCCTCACGTGAGGGTTGTGTTGTTGGTTGACAGGTTGGTGGGTGGGCTGACTGGCTTATTCTGAGGTCAAAAGAACTGGATTATCATTGTGGTCTTGACTTATTTGGCTGCCTTAGACAAACTGTTTTCTTTCAGACTCCAAGGAGACCTTCCTCTTCCACGGGGGATATCAAATCCAATTTGTACTCATGAAATAGCACTCCATGGAGTCTGTAGAGGGGTGATGTGGCATAAACGGGTCGAGTCTAACTGGTGGAGTTATGGAGAACCCGTTGACCACTCACCGTGTGCTCAGCACTGTGTACTGAGGTTAGAGCTCACCGTGATAAACAGGCCCTTCCAGAAGCACACCCTGTGGAAAGCGAAGTAGGAACCAGGGACCTAACACCCTGCATTGGTGAGCCTTGGTTCTTTTAATGCAATATGATACAACTGGACAATAAAAACTACACGTGTTCATGACAGTGTAAATAGGAGAGTCTCAAAAAATTTGAAACGCTGTTTCTTCTGATGATAACAATAATATTCTGTCACTAGGAAAAAATAAATGCAGAAAAGTATAAAGGAAAAAATGAAGAGCCTTGGTAATCCCACGGCCCACAGATGAGATACCAACTGCTAACACGATGGTGAACTGTTCTCCTAGATTCTTTTCTAGGCCTCTTTCCCCCACAATGGTTCTCAGACTGCGGTTCACAGACCACAGCATTAGCTTGGTTGTGTTGAAACAGCAAATGACTATCCTGCTGCAGGCCTATTTGAGGAAGAAGCTCCAGGGGTAGGACTCAGCAATCAGTTTTAACAAACCCTATGGGTGAAACTGAGACTTACCAAAGTTTGAAAACCACCGACATATGCCACATGTGTGTGTGCACACACACACAAAAACACACACACTTCTCTCCCCAAAAAACTGGATCATATTTAAAAAAATTTTTTTTTCGGTACTAGGAATTGGACCCAGGGGCATTCTACCTCTAAGCTACATCCCCAGCCCTATTTTTTATTCTTTATTTTGAAACAGGGTCTCACTAAGTTGTGGAGGGCCTCACTAAGTAGCTGAGGCTGGCCACGAACTTGCGATCTTCCTGTCTCAGACTCCCAAGTACTGGGATTACAAGCGTGCGCCAGCAGGCCCGGCTTTATTTTTAAAATTTTTAAACCCACATTTGGCACCAAGCTTATATTTTGAAAATTGCCTAAATATCGCATAAGTACTATGCTGTATGCCTGAAGGCCTTGCACACAGGTGAGCAATACAAAACGGTTCATATAACAAATGCAATTACACACCAAGAGTCAGCCAAACTAAAACATTGTTGGCTGAATAAACATGTCATTTTGCAATGCTGGGATCTAATAAAATCCATTTAAAAAACAATCTGAGTAGTTAATAAGGTTTTTAGATTTTTTTTTCTTTAAATAAGGAACATCTGCATTAGCTTCTCTATTCTGTCCGTGTGTTTATTTTTGGTTACTTTAGAAACTTGCTTTTGCTTTCCAACATTCTGGCACTGTGCAAACAATTCCTGACTTGTCAATCTGACACGCGGGAAGTGTCACCTGAACATTCTTGCTATGTCACCTCCGCCGGCCACAGCAGAACACTACCGCTCAGCCCCAGAACAGCCCTGCAAGTTCAGGCAGCTCAGGAGTCCGGGCTGTGACTCAGGCAAGAAAACCAAGGCACCGAACAACAGCATCCCGTGAAGAGTGTGCTTCATTTGGCCAAATTATTTCTCCTGTTCTGGAATACATGCCTTTCTAAAATGTTTGCCAACCCCAGGGGAACCACACTAGAGGAAAGCAGAGTAAAAAAAGCAAGCTTTTTAATTTGCTCAAGGTCACCCCAAAGCTTATCATAACTGGAAAAAAAAAATCGACTCAATTAGATAAGAAAACCTCAAAGCAGGGCTTGGTGGCACATGCCAGTAATCCCAGTACTTGGGAGGCTAAGACAGGAGGATCTCAGGTTCGAGGACAGCCTCAGCAACTTAGTGAGGTTCTGAGCAATTTAGTGAGACCCTGTTTCAAAACAAAAAATAAAAAGGGCTGGGGTATAGCTGGGAGGTAGAATACCCCTGGGTTCAATCCCCAGTACCACAAAAAATAAAAATAAATAAAAAGCTCAAATATAGCCAGACGTGGTGGTACACACTTGTAATCCTAGTACTTTGGGAGGCGGAGACTGGAGGATCTGGGTTCGCGGCCAGCCTTAGCTCTCTCTCTCTCTCTCTACTTAGTGAGGTCCTCCGCAACTTCGTGAGACCTGGTTTCAAAATAAAGTATAAAAAATAGGGCCGGGGGTGTAGCGCGGAGGTAGAACGCCCCTGGGTTCAATCCCCAGTACCGCAAAAAAAAAAAGCTCAAATATATCAAAATATATCATTGTTAGTTTATTTAAAATACATATAAGCTTTGTGACTTTGGGCATGTTATTAAACCTTTCTAGGCCTGGGTTTCCTCTTCCATTAAGAAGAGACATGAGTCGAGAATGTGAATTTAAGAGTTACCTAGTGATAGGAACAAAGGAAACCTAAGAAAGTCCAAGCATACCACGACTTTACAACATCTATACGATTTCCTGGTTAGCAATCTCTCAACAACAGCAACAAGTACATTCTTTCTGTGTCCTTCTTTGTTGGGAGCATCCTGAGCAGAGCTAAACGTGGCCCAGCAGGTCCAGGAGGAAAGGCATTTTGAAGGTCTTTAAGTTAACCCACAGGTGGAGCCAGAATGTGGGGGCAGCAGCCGTCACCCCACTTGCTCGCTGGATAACATGGGCGAATCACTTAATCCCACTGAGCCTCAGTTTCCTCATTCAGAAAATGGGTCTCACAGGGCTTTATGAGGATTAAATGATTACGTAAAGTGCTTAGAACAATGTCTCATACACGTATTAGTTATTTTTATCTATCAAGTATTAGTTATTATTATCAATATTATTAGTACTGATACTAAAGGTCCTACTCAAGAGGAAGAGGGTAAACATGGTTAAACGCTGGAAACATCACTGAAATGTAATATGTAGGCCACAAAACAGAAAATATATACCTACATGACCTAGGGCCATCAAAAAGGCAAATTAAATCAGGTCAGAATTAAGTAAGCATGCTAATCTTAAACCCTAAATATATACACGCCATATATTACGGCGGTATCTTTCAAGCGGCAATTTTTCAGTCCACAACTAGAGATCAAAGACTCAAAGCAGTTCAGAAGAAACACTCAGGTATAAGTCAGAATATGACCTAGGTCCAAATTCCAGCACCTCTGCTTCTGAGCTCTGTTGCTTCCGATAAAGTTACTTTAGCTTTGAGATTTATGGCCCTCATTTCAAAAATGATATACTTTCACCTCCCTTAAAAGATTATTATAAGGTTAGCACAGGAACAACTACATAACAAGTTATCAGTAAGTGTTAATCTTAATGGTTCTGTCTTAAAGGGGAGGTAACACCGTATACAAAAGAGCCCCAGATGTAGTGTAATAACTGCTGAAGGAGGACAAATAGTCGATCAACCAACCTTTCTCTATGTAGATGCAGGAAGGGTAGTGAATGTGTAACACACAGGTACAGAGGGTGAAATCAGGCTGTGCTAGGGAGGAGAGCCTGCAGAATGGAGAGTGGTACCCGTACCGAAGCCAAACCCCAGAACTCACAGGTTGGCTCGCTGGACACCCTCTTTTACAACAAAAGCTATGTACCAAAAAATATTTTTGTCTTTGGTTTGCAAAAATTGCTTTGCTTCTTTGCTGCAGACTGTGTGTGTATGTGTGTGTGTGTACACTAGGGATTGAACCCAGGAGCATTCTACCTCCGAGCTACACCCCCAGCCCTATTTTTTATTTTTTGTTTTGAAACAGTCTCGCTAAATTGCCGAGGCTGGTTTCAAAATTGCAATCCTCCTATCTCAGCCTCCCAAGTACTGGGATTACAGGCATGCACCACAACACCTGGTTCTCTGTTACTTTTTAAAGTGACCATTTTGCCTGTCTAAAAGCTGCAACTTAATCATATCAGAATCCACATGTGGGGACCACACTTAACGAAGCCATCATTTTTCATAACAAGTAAGAAATGTAAGACGGAATATATTCTTTCTCATGAATGTTTCCATCATCCATAATTTGGTTGCTATTCTTACTATGAAGTAATGAGACATTGAGTTTCAATCATGTAAAGCCATTTTATTTGAGTCTACAATAAAACCTTATTTTTTATGGCCAATTTTCCTGTAGTAGACTAATGTCATACACAATAACTTAAAATTCAGGAGGATTGGCCAGAGGAAAACTGCTTTAAATGAATGACAGAAAGTTCCAGAAGTTATAGAACTATATATAATAATTAGGCCATTGCTCTGAAAAGAAAACAATGCTTATAATATATTTTATGTGAAAAAGATGAAAAGTTCTGGCTTTGACTCAGAGCAGATACTTCCTGGAAGTAGTCACAAAAATAAGGGAATAGAAGAAATTTTGTACTCTTTCTCTTAACTGAGTAATGCAAGCCAACCACAGTGGCGCATGCCTATAATCCCAATACTTGGGAGGCTGCGAAAAGAGGATCGCAGGTTTGAGGCCAGTCTCAGCAACTTAGTGAGGTCCTCCGCAACTTAGTGAGATCCTGTTTCAATTTTAAAAAGATAGGGCTGGGGGTGTAGCTCAGAGGTAGTATGCCTGTGGCTTTAATCCAATCAGGTTTTCTAAACTCTGTGTGTGTGTGTGTGTGTGTGTGTGTGTGTGTGTGTGTGAGAGAGAGAGAGAGAGAGAGAGAGAATGCTTGTAATTGAACCTCTGAGTTACACACCCAGCCCAATTTTTTTCATTTTTTGTGTGTGTGGTACTGGGGATTGAACCCAGGGGCATTCTACCTCCAAGCTACACCCCCAGCCCTGTTTTTTATTCTTTTTTTATTTTGAGACAGGGTCTCACTAAATTGTGGAGGACCTCACTAAGTAGCTGAAGCTGGTGGCGAACCTGCGATCCTCCTGTCTCAGCCTCCCAAGTACTGGGATTACAAGCGTGCGCCACCACACCATGCACTTTTTTTTTTCGTTTTGAAACAGCGTCTTGCTAAATTGCTTATAGCTTCACAGCTTCTTGTGAAATTGAATAACTACTCTCCTACAAAACAGATACTTAGGAAAATGTCAATTAATGAGATCAATAATCTCACGAGTGGTAAAACTTCATTAATGGCCTGCCAAAATTCCAGCCTCAAGTTGAGAAACTGTCTTCAGTGTTGTGTGTGCTTTTGTACAAGGTGTTCAGAGCACGGCCAGATGAACTGCGATACACTTGAACAGGGAGGGAGTCCAGGAAGCTTGAGGTTCATCCTCAGAAAGCAGCATAAACTAACCTACAAACTCCACTGCAGCCTACAAACAGGGTCGACTGCCAGCTCTGCCACTCGTATGTTTGCACTGGTGTTGGGCTCTCCACCCAGTGCCATGAAAGGGCCTGGTGGACTAGCAGAAGCCTGCTCTAGAGTACCGGGCCTCTTCCACGTGGCAGTGACTCAGCATATCAACGGCAAAGATGGCGCTGGCGGACCCCTCAGAGGGAGGTCCCGCAGATAGCCCCACCTAACCTCAGGAGGGCTATGATAGGCAGTTACCTCCTTCCGTGCTCACAGACAACAGGTGCCTCCGCCTATGATAGGTTACAGGGGGCATATTGACCTGACCACGGCGTGCCATTGGGCCACACCCCACTGCTGGGAGTTTCCTTTATGGCCTTTACTTTAAAACTGCACTGTCTTCCTAAATAAACGAGATCTTGCTTGACTTATCTCCCGGCCGTGGTGTTGTTTGTTCGGGCCGCAATGCTTACTTCCCTGTCAGTTCGTGCCACTCTCGGGCTGGACCCCGAGACACTGGCCCAATAATAAGTGAGTGAAAGGTGATGTACGCAAGGGTGAGATCCTCCATCCACAGTGTGGACTTTCAATCATTATTTGAAAACTTGATACCAAATCTACACACACACACACACACACACACACACACACACACATATCAGATTTTACCAAACCTGTCCTTTTTCAGTTCTGATTAAATTTAGGAAAATAAATCAATAAAACCATTTAGATAGCTCCATACAGACGATCTGGTTTTACTGTAAAAAAAAAAACACAATAAACGCTTCAAGTAGAAAAAAAATTATTGATGGATTTTTTGATTATGTATTACTTCCTCCCTCTCCTCCATTCTAGTTGTCATATTTCAAATTATCAATATAAAATCACATTAAATAACTGATGTTCATCTTAAAACAATGACAAAAATTGATGTGTTTAAGTAAGCAGAATAAAAGGAAAAGTTTGGACCAGGTGAAATATACACACAGCCTAATGTCTCCAGTATTCTTTGAATAAAGAAAACAATTTCATGAATGGGAGCCAGAAAGGAAAAGAATCAGAATAACGTACTAGCAATTTGGATTTTTTACAGTTTATTGGTTTCCTGGCATGGTGGTGGTGGTGGGGAAATACCTTGTGCACAGTTCCAAAAGGAACGACTTTAGCAAGTATGTTTCTAGGTATTGGTGAAATATAAACTCCTGGTGTAGAAGCAATCGTGTGAGTTTCCTTTAACCATTTTCAACCTCAACACAAAGTGCTGGAAAAGCTTTCCTTCCGCAGGGCGTGGTGGCGCACGCTTGTAATCCCAGTACTCGGGAGGCTGAGACAGGAGGATTGCAGGTTCGCGGCCAGCCTCAGCTACTTAGTGAGGCCCTCCCCAACTTATCGAGACCCTGTTTCAAAATAAAGAACAAAAGATAGGACTGGGGGTGTAGCTCAGAGGTAGAATCCCCCTGGGTTCAATCCCCAGTACCACAAAAAAGAAAAGAAAGAAAGGAAAGAAGGAAAGGAAAGGAAAGGAAAGAAGGAAAGGAAAGGAAAGGAAAGGAAAGGAAAGGGAGAGAGAGAAAGGAAGGAAGGAAGGCAGGCAGGCAGGCAGGCAGGCAGGCAGGCTGGCTGGCTGGCTTTCCTTCGGATGGAGGATTCGATCGGCTGGACCTGCGCCCTCTCCTCAGCACACCTGGCGGGGTGGCTTCACAATTGCAGGCTGCTCCATGCCTGGAGGGCCTGCCAGCCCTACCCCTGACCCCCGTGCCCTGCCTCCAGAGGGCAACGATGCAATGTAACTATGGAAACAGGCTCTCCTGTTAGGTTCTCTCTTAAAAAATAAAAAGCTGCCTTTTATAACTCAGTTCCATCTAAACCGTGTCATTGAGAGTTGACTTTTTTTTTTCCTTAGGATGGGAAAAATAAGCATTTAAGTGGAAAGGGTAAACAGAAGCATTTTATAAAATCCACAGCATATTTTCTTCATAATGACAAAGGAGGCTATTTTTCAGTCTCTCACTACTGTCTAAATGGCCAGAGGCCACTGGCCTGTAGTGACCCCAGTGAGGTCAGAACAGAAGGTCCCTGCCTGCAGCACTCATTCGCCCCTGGGCAAGAGAGAAACCTGTGCCAGTGGTCCAATCCACGTGGAGAGGAGAGGCTGAACGTCCAATCCACGTGGAGAGGAGAGGCTGAACGTCCAATCCACATGGAGAAGAGAGAGGCTGAACGTCCAATCCACGTGGAGAGGAGAGAGGAAGAACGTCCAATCCACGTGGAGAGGAGAGGCTGAACGTCCAATCCACATGGAGAAGAGAGAGGCTGAACGTCCAATCCACATGGAGAGGAGAGGCTGAACGTCCAATCCACGTGGAGAGGAGAGGCTGAACGTCCAATCCACATGGAGAAGAGAGAGGCTGAATGTCCAATCCACGTGGAGAGGAGAGAGGAAGAACGTCCAATCCACGTGGAGAGGAGAGGCTGAACGTCCAATCCACGTGGAGAGGAGAGGCTGAACGTCCAATCCACGTGGAGAGGAGAGGCTGAACGTCCAATTCACGTGGAG
>PVJS01024894.1:0-17889 GCA_004027185.1 Glis glis
GGTGGCGCACGCTTGTAATCCCAGTCCTTTGGGAGGCGGAGACCAGAGGATCCGGGTTCTTGACCAACCTCAGCGCGCGCGCGATCTCTCTCTCTCTCTCTCTCCCCCTACCTAGTGAGGCCCTCCGCAACTTCGTAAGACCCGGTTTCAAAAATAAAGCATAAAAAAATAGGGCCGGGGGTGTAGCGCGGAGGTAGAACGCCCCTGCGTTCAATCCCCGGTACCGCAAAAAAAAAAAAAAAAAAAAAGCTGGTGGTTTCTATCTTGGAGACCTTCTCTGAGGGAAGCCAGCTGCCATGTGGTGGGGCAATCCTGCAGAAAAGCTCACATGGTAAAGAAATGAGGCTTGCCACCAGAAACCTGAGTTTGCAAGCGAACCCACCCCCAGTAGAGCCTGGAGACAACTGCGGCGCAGTAGACACCGACTGTGGCCTCCTGAGAGACCTGGGCCACAAACACCCGGCTAATATGCTGTGCTATTTATTGCTTGCTCTCGGGCCCACAGACACTGAGGTAATAGATGTTTGTTGTTTTCAGCCTCTAAGTTTTGGGCTATTTGTTACACAGTCATAGATAATAAAAACACTCACTTATCTGATTTAATCTTCCTAACAATCCTCGGCATTAAAAGTTATTTGTCCCATTTTACAGCTCAGAATATTGGGGCTCAAAAAATAACCTAGGAGGATTATTTAAGATCATACCAATATTAAATAGCACAGAGAAGATTCAAATATTAATCCTCTGATCATTCAACAAATATTTATAGCAGTGCCGAGTTTTATGAATTCAAGTGGAGACATATTCCACATCTGTCCTTGGCTCAGAAGACCTCTCAGGCTCTCTTGCTGAGATTGAGAGGGGACAATCCATCTGACAAAGTACCACTTTCATTTATGACTTGAAAAGTGTAGCTATACATAAAAAATTAAAACAAAGGAATCCCTAATGTATACAAATTTGAAAATAATGGGGAATGGCTTTTATAATAAAATCAGTAGCAAATATTATGTGCCAGGTATTGAGCTGTGAGTTGGATATACAGTGTTCATCACACAATGGATAAGCTAGTTGAAGTACCCATCTTTACCAGCTTTTACACCAAGCCTTTGAAAAACTAATGAATGTGTTGATATAAACAATACAGCACTAATGGAGAAATGTACACTCATCAAAAACCAGTTATTATCATTCCTAACATGATAAATATTAAAGGTTTTATTAAAATATTAGTAATCGCACAATCTTAAAAGTAGAAATATCTATCTGTGCTTAACTTTCACATTAACTTTTTTTTTTTGAGACTTTTCTCCCTAGGTTGGCCAAGGTGGCCTTGAACTCCTCGCTTCAAGTGATCCTACTGCCTCAGACTCCCAAGTCGCTGGGACTACATGTGCATGTCATTGTACCTGGTACAACTTTTTTACTTATATGTAGTTGCAATCTGTATATCTACTACTTTATCTATTTTTCATCTATAATAGCAAATGTTTCGCTATGATTATGCATTTTCTTAATAATACACATACTAGTTATATCTTGCCTATGTAGCATAATGTACTATTCTATGTTATAACTTTTTTGCTAATAGATGATGAAGCCAGTAATATCTTGGTTTTTTTTAAATTATTTCTTCTGAGAAAAAGCTTCAAGGAGTGAAACTACTAGTCCAAATGACAGACTTGATTTATCAAGTCATAAAAAAAGAAAAAAGTCAAACCACCATACTTATTTTGCATTATCAACACTAAGTGCTGCTATCCTTTCAAATTTCAAACAGGTGAGAACCTGTTTGAAATTTAAAATAAAATAGATCTGGGGGTATAGCTCAGACATAGAACACCCTTGGGTTCAATCCCCAGTACTACACACACACACACACACACACACACACACACACACACTCACTACCTTACCATTTGTTTTATTCAAAGCTCTAGCAAACATTTACATTAACACAACTGCCTCTACAAATAAACACAATTAGATACATGGGAATAAAATACAAAGAAAAGACTTAGACACAGCACCTGCCTTCCAAGTCCATGGTCCAGGGACAAATGTATAAAGAAATGAGCTGATATATTAATTGACACAATGCATTGATATATCTCATCTGATTCTCAAAATAACTATAAGCAATTAAGTGAAACATTACCATCTCTATTGTTCCTGTGTGGAAAGGGATACCTGTAGGGTGGTTTCTCAAGATGACATAGCTGAGTCATAACCAAATTAGAAATAGAACCTAGGCATTCAACCTCCTAATCCAGGGTTTATTTTTACTACATTATTCTTAGTGGTTTACTCACAAATCAGGCCCATTGGAAGCATCCAGGAATTCTAAAAAAACTGAAACAAGAAGAGGAAGATCTAGGATCTAAGTCTAACAAGACATAAAGGGGCAATAGACATGCTATGCATTGTACAACCTGGGGACAGTCTGTCAATATCTCCAAAAGGGGGAAGATGGAACTAAATTTGTTCCAAACTTCATGCAGAAATAATTTCAAAATGTATACCCCCGAAAAAAATAATAAGACCAACTTCTTCAATGTAAAATTTTTATTCTAGAAATTATTTTTAGAATAAAGTGGCTTCACACACCATCATAAAAATATATTTCCAATTACTAATATAACTAAAAATTATACTGTTGGGTGAGGTGTACACGTCTGTAATTCTAGCTACTTAGGGGGCCGAGGCAGAAGGATTCCAAGTTCTAGGCCAGCTGGGCAACCAAGTGAGACCGTCTCAGGGAAATAAAATAAAAAGAGCTAGGGACATAGCTCAGTAGTAAAGCACCCCTGTGTTCAATCCCCCTGTACCAAAATAAAAATATTAAATCTTATCTAACCTGATTCTAGTGGGTTTGTGCTTATATAAATTGGGTGGGTGGTTAGGAATGTCAAAGAGAACATCATCTGTGTAATTTGGGGTTAAATATATATATATATATATCTGTATATTTCTAGTAAAACTTAAACGATATTAAAATAATTCATAAGCAATTTAAAATATGGTACCCCAAGTTCATGTCTAAAAATTCAAGCATTCTGTATTAACTTGGGCTAAAATGAGTGAGGGATAGCCACAATGCCCTTCTCAGCAATCAAAATCAAACTCTCCTTTCTGTAATATATCAGCACCATCTGGGCACGGTAGTACAAGCCTGAAATCCCAGTACTTGGGAGGCTGAGACAGGAAGATTGCAGGATCAAAGCCAGTCTTAGCAATTTAGTGAGACCCTAGGCAACTTATAACACCTTGTCTCAAAATAAAAAGTATAGCTTTTATACTTGGGGGTTGGAGGTATAGCTTGGAGGTAGAATGCTCCTGGGTTCAATCCCCTGTATCACAAAAAATAAATTAACTAATCAGCACCAGGATGCTGAGTAACCAAATATTTCAGCTGACTTCTTTTTAAAATCTTAACAGATTAACTTATAAACAAGAGGATTTAAAAGTAAAGCTAACTGAATAATTTAAAAATGCATGCCTGTACCAAATATTCCCAACCTACAGTCAATGAATGAGCTCAGGCCTGTGAATTCCTGAAGTGGAAGGACACTGTGACATGGCTTTCGACATGGCATGGCTTTCGACAGAGTCCTAAAGGCATCTACCATGACCTTCAAAAGTTAAAGAAACATAAACTCAAAATGTATTTTCTCCTATCCAATAGAGCAAATATGATCATTTTATGAAGAAACCACTACTTATAATACATTTTATGTTCTTATGCCACAGTAACTTAAAATGTATAAAAAAGCTAAAATACTTATGTAGTACAACATATAAAAATAACATCCCAGTGATAGTAAATACTTGTTTCTGCCTTAATGTATTAAATCTAAATAGGATTCTTCTAAAAATTAAATTAAAATGTAGTGTTGGTTTTGCCAGGTCTGACTGCGTGGACTTCCTAAGGAGAAAGAGCAGTCAAAGGCACCTGTGTGCATGTTTGACTCACAGCCAAAAATGATGTTTATGGAAAACTTCAGATGGAGCAAAGAGGCACTCAGCCAACAAAATCTACAGCTGTGAGACTTGGAGCTTACAAGTGCCCAATCTCCAAAAGCAAAGTGGAATTATGGGACAGACTTTGAAGCTTGTTTATGTGTAAATTTTTCTAACTAGTGACTTTGTATTCTTCTATTCAGATATATATTCTCTGATCAACACTAAAAATAATCTCTAACACTAAAGAAAATGGTAAAAGGGAATGCTGCCCAGGTGTTAATATTTTCTTCCCCTTCCTCACCCAACAATTACTTGTAAATAAAACTCAGGGTGGCTTTTAAATTCTATACCCAGGCCAGGCGTGGTGGCGCACGCTTGTAATCCCAGTACTTGGGAGGCTAAGACCGGATCCAGGTTCATGGCCAGCCTCAGCTACTTAGTGAGGCCCTCCGCAACTTAGCGAGACCCTGTTTCAAAATAAAGATTAAAAAATAGGGCTGGGGGTGTAGCCCAGAGGTAGAATGCCCCTGGGTTCGATCCCTGGTACCGCAAAAAATAAATAAATAAATAAATAAATAAATAAATAAATAAATAAATTCTATAGCCAGAGATTTGCAACTTTTTCCTCAGCCTAAGCCCTGAGGGATAACTACTTGCTCCACTGTTAACATGGATCCTGAAAACACAGCAGTTCCTGGCCTGAGTGGGACTGAGAAGCTGCCGCATAGCAGAACTTCTGAAAAAGCACCACACACAGCTGGAGTATGTCCCGTGCTCACCATCTACTGGTCCACACCCAGAAGCTGCCGGAAATCTCTGGGGAAGGGAACAAACAGGTAGGGTACTAGAACATGGGGAACTGGGAAGAGACTAGAAATCTTGCTAAAAATATTATACAAGAAAGAACTCGGAAGCCGGGCGTGGTGGTGCACACCTGTAATCCCAGTACGTGGGAGGCTAAGACAGGAGGATCACAAATCTCCAGGCCTGCCTCAGCAAATTAGTGATACCCTATTTCAAAATAAAAAGGGCTTAGGGTGTGGCTCAGACATAGAAAGCGGGTTCAATCTCTGGTACGTGAGTGTACACACACACACACACACACACACACACACACAGAGACCAGATGGAAGATTACCTATATACATAGGTAGAATATTGTACTTCAACAATGGTTTTGTATTTTCAAGAACAATGTGGTTTATTTGTGGGTTATACAATGGATTACTTAGAAGATAAATACCTTTAGGGGCAGAGAATTTGGATTTAATAAAGAATAATTTAGCCAGGTGTGGTGGCACATGTCTGTAATCCCAATACTTGGGAGACTGAGACAGGAGGATGACAGATTCAAAGCCAGCCTCAGCAACTTAGTGAATCCCTGTTTCCAAATAAAAAACAAAATAGGGCTGAGAGTATAACTCAGAGTTAGAATGTCCCTCAGTTCAATCTCCAGCACCACACTCACACAAAAAAGAATAATTTACCTGGTCTTGGCACCAGACTTAATCCTTATAATTCTGAATAAGAAACCAAATCAAGCCAGGGAGGTGGCCTATGCCTATAATTAAAGTACTTGGGAGGCTGAGACAGGAGGATCACAGGTTTGAGACCAGCCCCAGCAATGTAGGGAGACTATCAACAACCTACCAAGTCAAAACAAAATATGAAAAGGGCTGGGGGGATGTAGCTCAGAGGCAGAATGCCCCTGGGTTCAGCCCCCAATACCACCACCAAAACAAAAAAAAAGCAAATCAATTAACGAAAAGGTATCTAGCATTAATGTCCATTCACATAAGAGACGTTTTAGAGTCATCTTCTCCCAAAACAATAATCACCATTTCTGTTCAGATGGAAGGGCCCAGGTGTTTCAGGGTGAACTTGGCACGTCATCTGCGCCACTATAAATGTCATCCCAGGTAACCTGGTAACATCAACCAGAAATGAATTTAAATGCTCAGGCTACTGTTATGGGAGGGCTCAGCTCCTTGAGTGGGTACTCCAGAGCTGGTCTACAGTTATCTACAGTTAGCAATTAGGCATCCTTGTCTATTGCAGACCTTCTAATTGGAAAAATCCAGGAAACAGAAAACTTCACTTAAGACATTTCTTTTATGAGGATCATTATTGCCAAATTATTTTCATATCAATATATTCTGAAATAAGCCTGGTGTGGAGACGCACGTTTGTAATCCCAGTATCTGGGAAGCTGAGACGGGAGGATTCCAGGTTTGAGGCCAGACTTAACAACTTAACAGGAAGACCCTGTTTCAAAATGAAAAAAGGGCTGGGGGTGTAGCTTGGAGGTAGAATGCCCCTGGGGTCAATCCCCACAACCAAATTTAAAAAAGAGAGAGATAAAATCCTTTACTGCCTTGCCTAACTACAATGTCTGTTCAAGACACATGGCAGATACATTCAAGTGCTTCTGCTTTCTGGAAGACAGTGTTATACTGGTCTTGCTCCAGAAAAATTTCCCCAATGAGCAAGATGGGAAACAATATAAAGTATAATCTCTACTAACACACGTAGGAAATGACCCTCACACCTAAGTACTTCCCTGATGCTTTTACCTTCCCTAGTTCTGAAGGTCAAAATTTTCAATGCTGTGTCTGAACTTGTACTGAAATGTTTGGCATTAATAAAACAAAGAAGGAATTAATATATTTTTAAATTGTAGGGGGAGGAGAGGAATCTACAAAGGCGGATTTCCCTTTCTAAGTAGCATTATATTGGTCTACATTAATAATTTTCCCAGCAGGCCTTCCATGATTTTACTTTGAACAATCATAGTCTTTGTTTCTCAGATCCTCTTACATGTGACATTTGATCAAAGTTTTAAAATCAGCAGCTAACAGAGGAGGAAAATTTCTGCTCACTAAGATATTACACAAAGCCATAACTCAGTTCGTTTTGAGGTTGCTACAAGCTGGATCACAGATATTTTCCAATCAAACACTACTTCAGAGTTGGGTTAAATTTTAAGTACCCTGAACACTCTGTTTCCCTCTACTTCATCACAATTATCAGGGAAACATCCCCTAAGTATCACTAAAGCAAGCCTTAAGAAAGTTCTTCAGGTCTTTCATACAGGTGTGTTGTTTAAAGATAAGTACAAAGTAACAATTACTTTTATTTCTAGTCAAGGTCTTTTTAGAAAGCCTTTTTAAAAATTCTGTTTCTGCTGGGCATAGTAGCACATGCCTGTAATCCCAGTACTTGGGAAGCTGAGACAGGAGGATCACAGGTTTGAAGTCAGCCTCAGCAACTTAGTGAGACCCTGCTTAAAAAAATAAAAACAGAGTTGGGTGTAGCTCAGAGGTAGAACACCCCTGGGTTCATTCCCCAGTACCAAAAAAAAAAAATGTCTGTTTCCTTGGACTATTTTTAGAAAGGTGTTTCAGGTAAGTAAGTAACCTATGTTACTACTTCTAGAATTTATAGTAGCCATTCTGATGAGATGGGATATGAAAAGAAAACTAGGAAAACCAATTCATTAATTTATGACTAAACACCCTATCCAAATAAATATTCCCCAAAGAAATTGTGGAAAAAAAGATTAGTAAAGGAGATATCTCACACTTTAACATGCTATGTAAAGAAAGACGGCTGAAAGGAAATCTTGTAGGGAATTTTATCCCTTTGAACTTTCAAATAAAGTCTTAAGTAAGATTATGCAAACTTACTAAAAACCGGTCCTGATTAGAAGGAAAAAATGCGCCCCTTCTCCAAGTCAGTTCTGGAGGCTTTCTCCAGAGTTGTTAAGGTTTGTGTTGGGTAAAGAAAGACCTCCTAACAAACCAGCATTCTTTTCCACATCATCAGAGCTAATTGGCCCCCCTGCAGACTAAGTGACCAATCACATCAACTTCAGTTGAAACCAGCCCCCACGACATTATAAACACAGGAATGTAAGCTGTAAAGCCAGTCCAGGAAGAGAACCTACAAACTGGTCTTGTATATTGAAACTACCTGATCAAAAAGACAGACTCCGCAAGCTCCCTTAGGACCTACGTTGGCATACAGGCTGACCTCTCAAAAGAGCGGTGAGTACATGAAACAGCATTCATTCTCATTTCTTCCTTAAGGGAACAGGGAAAGAAACTGACCTGCAAATAGGGGCAGAGCTAGATTACTTCCAATAGACTTTTAAACAAGGTATCAGCTACAGGGTCATAAATTCAGAGTCCTTACTCTTTTTTTCTTTACATTTTAAAATTGGAGTAATAGTTGTAACTTAAAGCATTACTAGACATTTTCTTCTTAATTATTTTACTAAATGCATACTAATTCTCAATTGTAATATATAAATGTACAGGCAAAAAAAGGCCCTAGATGAAATTCAGTGGCTGTAAAAAAAAAAAAAGTGCATTTTGGAAGGGCTTAAAGAAACTCAAAATGAGTACAGGAAAATCAATGCCAAAAGAATAAATCACTTTAATTTTTTTAATCCATGAGAAAAGTGGTGAGTATTCTAATTTTAATTTTCTTTTTAAGCACGGAATTATTACTGAAATTAGTAGATGCTTCTGCAAATAAGAAACTAAAATATGAAAGGATCTCTGGGCTTATATAATAGGGTTAGAATTCACATTGTTTGTCCTAATTACAGGGGGCAGGAGAGATAATTGTAAGACTCTCGATAAGGTCTTGGTCTCACATGAGATGTGAACAAATATTGCATTCATTTAACATTTGTAAGTACAGCTGTACCTTACCTGTTTAACATGAACTACAGATTGCTCTGACACATACAACAGAAAAGGCGTAATTTTAAGGACTACAGCCTAATGAATAGAATGAAAACATTATTCTGACGACCAATGAAGCTGTCAAACTATCACTTATATAATATACTACTATTTTTCCACCTAACAATTTGCAAATTGTCTAATATTTTACAACCCACACAAAGAAAAACAAGCAAACTTTCCCAATTATTCCATTCCATTCCAGTTTGCTATTGGGATCAGTTAATGAGAATTATATAAATACAAACCAAGACAAATACATTCAAAACCCGCTCATGTGCCTCTGGAAATATAAAAATTTGAAAATATAATAATATACACATAATGTCTGCCTATTAGATACTTTTAACTTTGATGGAAAATTCCTATATGTATCAGGTAACAATAATACCATTTTTTAAAAAACATTCAAGCAGACATAAAATCATATATAAAATAACGAAATTCCACAGGAAAACTCTTATCAGTGGAAGGAATTGAAAAAAAGCTTACAAATTTGTAAATTTTTATCCCCACCCCCTTCTTTGTTTTAATTTAGACACCTGGGCCCAGGAAACCAGGTAGCTTCCCCAAAAGGACACAGCTACATAACTGACAGAGCCTGATGGCCATACCCCTTATCCTATATTCTTTATGCTACCCCATTCTGGCAACAGGAGTCCAAAGAATGGTTATTCAGAGAAACTTGTGAAGTGGGGATCAAAATCTTACTCCTCTCAACCACTTGCCAATATAATCAAAATAAGATCCAGCAAAGTTTCATGTTAAAAAAAAGATATTGCTTCACTGTTTTGATATTGGCCTGTTGACTTATTTGTTCATGGGTTTCTTTGTGTTTAGTTGTTAGAGAAAAAATGGAATTGTAAAGAACCTAGAGAAGACTGCTACAAAAACTGTAGGTAATAGTAATAAAAGGTCCAAATGAGAATAATTAATTTTGCAAGGTATAGTATATATGAAAAGTCTCTCTCTCCAGACAAGAAATTTTACAACATTAATAAACAAAGTAGGTTGAAATCTAGAAGAATCATGGAGCTTTTTCTTACTGAAGCTTTTCTGAGTACTGAGGAGTATTCACCAGGACAGTGGTTCCAAAATTAGAACAAGCACCAGTGTCCAGCACTAGAAGAGACTTTCATCATAAGCAGGATGCAAGAACAACAAAGTCGTTCACAAACCTTTGTAAAAGGAACCAACTAAGTCAGGCAAGGTGGCACATGCCTGTAATGCCAGGAGACTGAGACAGGAGGATCACAGGTTCGAGGACAACTTCAGCAACTTAGTGAGACCTTGTTTCAAAATAAAAAATAAAAAAGGGCTGGGGTTTTAGCTGAGACGGAGAACTCCCCTCAATCCCCAGCTCCACAAAAAAAGAAAGTAGCCAACTATGTTTTCATTGTAATATCCTTCTTTAAGTCAAAATCTTTTCTTCCATAAAATTATGCTAACATTATTACATTTTTAAAATTACCTTCTTACTTGGTAAAATATAAACATGGCAATGCTTCATAAGAATTCTCCTCTCCACATTGTTTTAATTTTACTGGTCTGCAGAATACAAGTTAATTAATAACCCTATTGTACTAATTTTGAAGTCTCAAAAAAGTCTTCCCTACCTGAAAATCTATTTCTTACCTACAAATCATAGATATAAACCGAATAAGCATTCCTGAAGAACAAATACTTTGTAGCGGCTCTTGAACCAAACTAATGGAATGGAATAGTGTGCTTTCCAAAGGCTAACCAGGGTTAAATGTCTGTTTTTGAGGCAATATAGCACTGACTCTGGACTCCAAGTGCATGGGATTGGTGCCCACTCACTACCTTGTGATCTTAGGACACTCACTGTGCTTCAGTTTCATTATCTGTAAAATGGAATAATTGCACTTACTATGAAAGTTAGGAAACATTATTAGTAACAATAAAGCAACTAATACCAAAATTTTATTCTATGCCAGGCATTGCTGACTGAATTCACATAGTTAATGCCTGTGAAATATTTGGTATGATTCCTGGCACATTGTAAATGATACATATTAGCTAATATTATTCATCATTATTATTGTAAGAATCATGTATAAAGTTAACAATAGTTTGAGTTACAAGAGCAAGAACATCTACTAAAGGTGCTAAAAATCTGACTATTGAAGACTAACTTTAGAATACAGTCAAATTCTCTTGGGAAATATTTTTATTTCACCAAACTCTGAACAGACAGCATCTTGTAGTAAAAACAAACAAACAAACAACAACAATTTAAAAAAAATTAACTAGCTTTGCCCTTTGCCAGACTTGGATAATAACACAAAGCCCTCATTTGTCCTATGTCAATTTCTTTTATCTAAGTCTCAGTGAGTTCATCTGAAAAATGTAGAAAATAATGTCTATCTTGCTGAAATACCAAAGAATTAGTGCATGAAAGCACTCAGCACAGAGCCTTGAAGATTGTGTTATAATTGTTGTAATTTCTAAAAAGTCAGAGATCAGATCTCTGAAAACATTTTAAAAATCTAGCAAAATGAAGATATGGGCTAGGGTTACGGCTCAGTGGTAAAGCTCTTACCTCACATGCACCATCCATGGGTTCAATACTTAGCACCGCCCCCCCTAAAGCTACACCAAGAAAAAAAATATACTAAATAAAATGATTAGGACAACCTCTTAAGGTAATAAGTTATAAAACATTAACACCTGAGCTGGGGAGAGAGCTTACTAGTAAACCATTTGGTGTGAGGCACTGGGTTCAATCTCTAGCACTGCCAAAAAAAAAGCAACTTCTATCTAGGTTATGTCCTTCCTAGAATTTCTTATTTTGCCAAGGATATAACTATCTCTCTACCCTGAAACCTTAGAATCTACTCAGAACCTAGAATATTAAAAAAGTCAGCAATCAATCAGCCAGGACAGAAACAATCTATGAACATATCCACAAAGTGACCCAAAAAAAAAAAAGGCTAACCATAAAATTCTGAATAGACTAATTATAAAGCATATATTACAACTGCAGATCTCTAAAAGCTTACCACAAATATAAGTCTTGTCCTAGTACTGTCTGGCTCCAAAATATTTGCAGACTGTTTAACACTAAGTTTCTAAATAATTTCTATTTATTTACGCAGAAGAATACTATGTAAATAACTTACTCCTTTTAATTATAAATTCTTCATAATTATAAAAAGCTGTTATTTACACACAGTATTTGGTCAAATCAATAAATACTTGATGCCTAGACTTGTGCAAAGACATAGGGGTGTGAAACAGGCACAAATCATAACCCACACTGTTCTCAGGAATTCTACAATATACTTAGAAAATGTTAAAATATCCAATTATTTTAACAGTCATTTAGGGAAACAATAAGAGATATCCTAAGGTAACATATGATTAACTAGCAAATAAATGACTTAGTCAATAAATGCCACCTTACATAAACAGAATGGGAAAGCCCGTCCAAGTTGTAGTCAGAAAGCCATTCTCAAAATAGCAGAAAGTGAAGGTGGTTTCAGAATTCATGAATAGTAACTGTAAAATAGTTAACAGCTGACTAATTTACTCTTGATTTCAGAGAACTACAGTCTGAGATGGAAAGTAGTAATTGCAAAGTTATTGCTCCTCTCCTAAGTCAGAGATACCGAAGGATGGTCACCAAAGATGGTCACAGCACACTTCAAATGGATGGTGCTCAAAGAGGCCTTGCCTATCTTCGAGATGCATGGGGAATCCTAATGGACATGCGCTGGCGCTGGATGATGCTGGTCTTTTCTGCTTCTTTTGTTGTCCACTGGCTTGTCTTTGCAGTGCTCTGGTATGTTCTAGCTGAGATGAATGGTGATCTGGAACTAGATCACGATGCCCCACCTGAAAACCACACTATCTGTGTCAAGTACATCACCAGTTTCACAGCTGCATTCTCCTTCTCCCTGGAGACACAACTCACAATTGGTTATGGTACCATGTTCCCCAGTGGTGACTGTCCAAGTGCAATCGCCTTACTTGCCATACAAATGCTCCTAGGCCTCATGCTAGAGGCTTTTATCACAGGTAATTGTCTTTATTCTTAAAAAAAAAAACCAACTGCAAGTATTTTGAAAAGAAAATAGTCAGTTATAAGCAATTCTGTTACAGAATAATTTATTTGTACTAGTAGCAGGTACTGCCTAAGAAAGAAACCATTTAGGGCAAAACAATAGAAATATGTAAGGAATCTGACTCAATTTTTAAATTTTACTTACTGGAACTACTTAAGAAAAAAAGAGGACCATTATGACTCTATAATTTGCAGGAACATCCTATGCCAAAAAAATTAACCAAAGGTTTAAACATAGTTTTTCACAGAAGTGAATAATTTGTTAAATAAGTGAATAAATATGTTCAATGCCTGTTCTGACAATCATGTTACCTAAGAGAGGAATTTGGGGGTTTTTTTCTTCTTGACTGTGCTAGAATTTTCTCCTCTGAGATCATCTATTCAACATTTACTCAACACCAGTGAGCCCAAATCACCATAGGCGGCATTAATATTAGTGGAAAAGTTATGTATGTATATCCTTAGCAAAATGCACTGGAAATTTGGCCATAAAGATTATGAAGTTTTGGCTGGGCATGGTGGCACACACCTGTAATCCCAGTACTTGGGAGACTGAAACAGGAGGATCTCAAGTTCAAGGTTAGCTTCAGCAACTTATTGAGACCTTGCTTCAGAATAAAAATAAAAAAGGCTGGGGGTGTAGCTTGGGTGTAGAATGTCTCTGGGTTCAATCCCCAGTACCAACAAGGTTTTGCTTTTAAATGTGGCAACATGAAGACTCTGCTCTAGCCAAGTAGAGCTTGTGTCCTTTTAACGTGACATATACAATAAAAAAAGAAAACCAGAAAACCTGGCTTTAACATACTATCCAACAGTAATCTGAAAAGATAAGCACTGCAGGGTGATCTGGCATGAAATCCCAGTGTGTTAGCAACAGACTGTACATCTAAACAAATTATTTCACTTCTTCAACAAGGGTTCTTACACTAGGTGGATTCTTGGATAAATTTAGATCTGTGAATTTAGTTGGGGAAAAACTTACAGCTTTTTCCACAAACCCCTAACTGAATTATGAATGTAGACAACAAGAAACAATAGCATCAACACTACCAGTAACTTTAATACAAACAGAAATTACAGATATTTTTAATCTCAAATAACTACAATACTTCAAATATCTCAGTATTAAATTCACTGCTAGATTTTATTTAATGCATTAATAAAACACATATAGTATATTATATTTTTAAATGTTCAACTGAATTCCAGTATATTTGGTTTCCTCTGTATGTACTTTCCTTTTAAGCATTTAAAACCTAATTCTGGTAAGGGTTGCACAGACCTCACCAGCCTGCCAATGGGATCAGTGGCACAAAAATGGTTAAGAAACCCTCATCTGGGGGCACAAGGAGGGTGTGTTTGAAAGGTGTACTGGAATCATCTGATAGCCAGAATCTTCCCCAAACAACAAGGTTTATATGTTTCAGTTTTAAAAAAATTCTTCAATTTATCACTCTTATTGGTTCCCTTCTATCCCCCAAAATCATTCTGCTTTGAGTCTAGTCTCTATTTCAACTTGATGTTATCTGGTTGTAACCAAATTACATTTTTTCTCTGACTTTGTTTTAAGTAGGGGCATGAATATAGGAAATGACCAACTATGACTGTGTAAGAAACTAGAGGATAAAGTCTTTATATTTCTATGTCAAAAATCAGTTTTGCTTATCCATTTTGAACTCACAGGTTTTAACAGAAATATATGTATACTCTAAAAAATTCTTCAGGCAAATGAAACTATCCAAATTAAATTAACTATGAGTTGAATTCCTGACTCATTGGAAAGCATAGCACCAAAAAATGTATAATTATTGATAAACTATTTTCAGGCAGGAAAGGTTATTGACATTTAAAGTCTTCATTCTAAAAAAAATTCAATGATTTCTAATTTAGGTGCCTTTGTGGCGAAGATTGCCCGGCCAAAAAATCGAGCTTTCTCAATTCGCTTTACTGACTTGGCCGTAGTAGCTCACATAGATGGCAAACCTAATCTTATTTTCCAAGTGGCCAACACCCGACCCAGCCCTCTAACCAGTGTCCGGGTCTCAGCTGTGCTTTATCAGGAAAGAGAAAACGGCGAACTCTACCAGACCAGCGTGGATTTCCACCTCGATGGCATCAGTTCTGAGGAATGTCCATTCTTTATCTTTCCACTAACCTACTACCACTCCATTACACCATCAAGTCCTCTGGCTACTCTGCTCCAGCATGAAAATCCTCCCCACTTTGAATTAGTTGTGTTCCTTTCAGCAATGCAAGAAGGCACTGGAGAAATCTGCCAGAGAAGGACATCCTATCTACCCTCCGAGATCATGTTACATCACTGTTTTGCATCCCTCATGACCCGAGGTTCCAAGGGTGAATATCAAGTCAAGATGGAGAATTTTGACAAGACTGTTCCTGAACTTCCAACGACTCTGGTCTCTAAGAGCCCACACAGGACTGATATGGATATCCGCATTAATGGACAAAGCATTGACAATTTTCAGATCTCTGAAACAGGACTGACAGAGTAAAACTTTTCCATGGCATCCTATTTTCTAATGTATTAAATATGCCCAGCCAGTTATGCAGCTACTTTTCCTTCATTGTATCTCACGCTTTTTTTCTTCAATGCTGATTACATCTCTCTGATTGCATCATCATAATCATGCCTATGCACACAAAAAATGGCTGAGCTAACAATACACATTCCAAAAACAAAACATTTTACCTTTCCAAGTTTACAACTAGTTATCTGCTAAAATCAATGACTCAACTTGACAGATATTTATACAGAAATGTGGCTGATGAGTTTATATGGATAAGGTATGATAGTAGTAAGGAAAGTAAAATGGACAGTTGAAGTTTAACAGCTGAACTCTAAGAAAATCAACCATAAATCTCTCATTTTCATCTGCAAATAGAAGCGGTTTAGTTTCAAATCTAGCTCCCTGGGTGGAAAGACGATTTCACAATATTTAGTGAACATCCTTTTACAACTGTTATTTTTTCAAGACAGCAAAGATCATTCCTTTGGTTATTATACTACAAAACTAGGGTAAGTATTACCTCTTAGATTTTTAACAGCTAAGAATGAAAATTTAAAATAACAACACAGTACACATTTATACATAACCCTAAAAGCATCTGAACATGACACCCTAACACATGTGCATGTTTGTATGTTTGTGGCAGAAAGAGATCTGAGCAAGTAAGAGATGCTCCAGCCCAAACAGAGCCCTCGGGGTGGTATTTTTGGCAAGGAGATGCAAATTTATATCTACTTTAAGACTAACTTGTATAATAACCAGATAATGATTTAAAAACTATAATCACCTATTCATCCGAATGACTTCTAACCCAAGTAAAAACATTCTCTTCCTACTCAAGGATATAAAAACCCATGATGGCTCTAAATAATAATTCATAAATGCAAATATATATTTAAGCCTTTATAGAAATGAAGGTTTACTTAGGTATAACTCAACTAGGAAAAAAATGTCTAGTAGATAAAGCAAAAAATAATCAGGCAACAAAGTATTTTCAAACCCAAATTCCTGTTTCTAACATCAAATAGTTTTTTCTATAAACACAAAATGAGTGTTTATTCACCAGTAGGAGGTTGGACTAGATGATCTCTATTATTTCTTTCCAAGTCTAATACTCCATGAAAATTATGCTTTCTCTGCCTCAGTTCTTATTTTATACATACAGAATGCTTTCTCTTACATCTAGCTTAATTTAATACATTTCTTTGAAAAATTCTCATTTCAATTAAAAATGAAACTGTCCTCAAGCAAAACAAGAACCAAAATGTCGCCCTATCAGGTTTCAAACAGATCTGTAGCTGCTCTTCTTTTCTGAAATTTCCCTTATTCAAGCTCAAGGGGGAAAAGTGAAAGATTAGCCTTCCCCACTGGTGATGACCCAGGCAGGAATCATCTCTTGAAATAAATACCAGCTAGTAAAGGCAAGCAGTTGTAAAGAGCAGGACACAGCAGCAAGTTGCATTTTTCTACTCTTTGACCAAAAGGAAAAGAAAATAAAGAACTTTGGAGTGGTCTAAGAATGATAATATCAGAAGAAACCTAATTATTGTCAACTTTTGCTGTTTAAAAATCTTAGGCCTTCACTCTTTAGTAATAGACCAACAGATTTTTTTTCCAACCCAAGACTATTGTAACATGACAGCAGGAATTATTTCTATAATAAATTAACAAGGTTCACCTAATCTGTGAAAATAAAGTAGCATCAAAGACTCTGGTGGTATGTTTTTTTCCTAAGAGTGCTATGTTACTTACATATGACAATTTCAACAGTTAAGTGAAGCTGCCTAAGGCAATACAACAAGTGAATGAGTGAGACTTAATCTCTGAGTCTCCCGATAGATGTTCCCCGTTCTAGTCAGATGAGTCTTATCAAATTTACTGTTAATAAACTTGGTATCTGAAAAACTAAATGTGACTGCCCCTACACACTCCAAAAAAAAAAACCTCTGTTGGTACACTAATGCTACTTAATAAATATTTTACAACTAAGAAATGTGACCAAAAACTTCTGTCTAGGGTATATAGAGCTTCTGGGAGCACTCGCTGTTAATAATTCTTTCACGATTTCAAAGAATTTCTAGGTTACAGATTAAGTTTTCTGCAGAGAAACCATTATTCTCTCAAGAAAATGAAGTATAAATGTTGGGAAGTAAGAATGGCAGCTCTCCCTTCCTGTGTCGTTTAGCTCACAAACCTGGGCCACCAAGGCACTCATATCTACAGATAGCATGACAGTTCTAACAAACTCAAGTAGTTACTAGAAATATTAAGGGCATAGATTTATGTATGTATAAACCCATATTACCATCTGCCAGAATTAGTCCAGACCCAAAATTTCTATGTCTGTTTCCAGATATTTGATACCAAAATGCACCAGTGTCACACTTGCCTAAGGCAAGATCATTTGTCTTATATGACCCTTCAATTTCATCCTCATGAAATCCCACTACAAGATGATCACAAGAACTCTCCCTGTGCAGCAATCAGTTTCTAGTGAAAGGAATTATAATTCCAATATCATAGGTCTTTTTCCATCTCCACATTCTCCCACGGGTATTCA
>PVJS01024894.1:17989-28396 GCA_004027185.1 Glis glis
GCTTGTAATCCCAGTACTTGGGAGGCTGAGACTAGAGGATCCAGGTTTGCGGCCAGCCTCAGCTACTTAGTGAGGCCCTCTGCAACTTAGTGAGACCCTGTTTCAAAATAAAGAATAAAAAATAGGGCTGGGGGTGTAGCCTGGAGGTAGAATGCCCCTGGGTTCAATCCCCGGTGCCACAAAAAAAAAAAAAGCAAAAGCAAATACATGAAAAGAACCATCTCTAATTTTAAAAGGAATAAATCATTCTGAAATCTTTAGTGCTTCAATCATCTTAGTTTGATGTCACAGGACATATCAGTGTGTTTGCAAACAAACTAGTTTAGTACTGCTCTGCTTATGGAGTGTTAAGATATAATTATGAAGCCAGGCACGGTGGCACACACCTGTAATCCTAGTACCTGGGAGGCTGAGACAGGAGGGTCACAGGTTTGAAGCAACTTAGAAAGACCCTGTTTCAAAATAAAAAAGGGCTGGGTGTGTAGTTCAGTGACAGAAGACCCTAGGGTTCAATCCCCAGTACCACACACACACACGCACGCGCGCGCGCACACACACACACACACACACACACACAAAGATGCAATTATGAACAATTTTTTAATCTATATTACTTTTAACAAAAGTAGAAAGCTTACAAATGAGAGATCAGAATCCTTCGCACAGTTAACCTGAAATGAGCATTTATCAAAAAGCATTCAATAAAGGCCACTATAATATATTAAAATGATGTGTGTGAGTGCGCACACATGGGAATTGCCATGATATTTTAGTACACTAGTAGCTATAAGCACATTAACCTCCTTAACATTCTTAGAATTCATGTCAGATTTTATGGAATTTGCCTTTTCAAAGATACACCTATAGGATGGCAAAGAAAAGAACCTTGACTCTACTTTTTTGGGGGGGTAATGGAGATTGAACCCAGGGGCATTCTACGTGAACTACATCCACAGCCCTACTTTATGTTTTATTTTGAAACAGGGTCTCCCTAAGTTACTGAGGCTGGCCTCGAACCTGAGATCTTCCTGTCTCAGACTCACAAGTACTGGGATTGCAGGTATGCACCACCATGTCCAGCTAGAGCCTTTACTTAGAGGGTGACTAGGAAAACTGGATTAATATGAGAACCACAAAAAATCATGAAAAATAACTTTATACTCATCTATTCCTACCACCAAAATGAGAATAGGTGTCAACTAGTTAAAATTAAGCTATTTTCATCCAGGGAACTCACTACTTCCCAAGGCAAACCAAGTCATTGTCAGACAACTCTAATTATTAGATTTTTAAGAATGTGCCAAATACCTGCTTCCTTGGGCCACCATCCACTGCTCAGTCCCTTTCCACCCTGGAGACTCATACAGGTCAAGTCTAATTCCTGTTTCACATGATTAAGCAAATATTTGCAGACAGTAACACTATAATCCCTCCTCCCCACTCTGTCCTGTCCATGTTCTGGTCTCCTACACAAAGAGCTCCACTTCCTTTATCACAATGCTTCCATCACAATGCTTCCAAGGCCTGGGCCACCTACTCCAATGTACAGATCCTTTCAAGGTGTGGCCCCAGAAATGAACAGAATGCTTAGGCTATCCTGTGACAACATTAAAGACAATGGGTCTCTCTATCGCCTGACTCACTGAGGACACTTTAGATGTAGTAAACACTGCCCTCAGCTGTCAGGACACCATCATGCTGCCAGTTAACAGGTTAACATGAAGCATACAGTCAGCTGAGCCTTTTCCCGGTAGGCTGCTGTTGTAATCTATTTATATATATAATATTTTGCATTTTCTGCTGTTAACTTCCATTTAATTCGATTTGGCCTATTGCTCCACCTTAATTCTGATCCCAAATCCAAACTGTCCCACTCTACAGCTATCCTTCTCAGCACTAAATGACGTGAAGATCTGATCAGCATGACATTGTCCTCCAAGGAAAAGGAATATTAATTTAGCACCTAGCACAAGGCCTGGCACATAGGAATTCAACAGTTATTGAATGAATAAATGAGTTCACATATACTCATTTAATCCTAAAAAGCATATCACCTCCTTTTATTATGAGACTAATAACTATCTGAGTGTAGAATACCCATGATCTTCTAATTCTAAATCCTATATTCTTTAAACTACCCCTCATCACCTCTCTGTACTCACTGGCAAAAGTATTGAATCAGGCAAGGGTGGAGCAGAGGTCCTGAAAGTTCACTAAAGAGAACACCTGTCCAATTGTCTACAAGATGGATAAAGCAGACAACAAATTATCCACCCAGTCTGATCTAAACTTTTTCATGCTACACTCATGTCTTTTCATTAATATAAGTACCAAGTCTTAGTGAGGCCCTCCGCAACTTCGTGAGACCTGGTTTCAAAATAAAGTATAAAAAATAGGGCCGGGGGTGTAGCGCGGAGGTAGAACGCCCCTGGGTTCAATCCCCGGTACCGCAAAAATAAATAAATAAATAAATAAATAAATAAATAAATAAATACCAAGTACTCCCAATACATGTAAATGAAAGCGGAATTTAAATCACTGATATATTTAAATGAACTTTATATGGAAACAGTGTTATAACTACTTTGTTCTCAAAACAAAATGCAAATTAGTCTAGGAATTAGTTTATATATTTAGCATAGATTTATGAGAAATGCTTACCACTGTCAGATGACATAGTAACACTCTGGAGAAATTTTTAGTACTTGTAGGAATTTGGAAATTATGTGGTAATTCTCATAATTGCAATAGTACTATGAATAGGCCTTTTTTCTTCTTTTAGATACAAGCATCTACTGGCAGTTTATAAGGTAGTACCTTAATTCAATCAGAAAGCCCATCTGGACATTATAGATTCTTTTACCTAAATTATGACTAATTCATCAAAAACACCAAAATCCTGTTCTTTTATTATGTTCCTATTCACTAGATACCTTAACTGTATAATTTATTTGATTGCTCTCTTCTCAAAACAAGAAAAAAGTTTACACCAAAAAAAAAAAAGATGATTAAAGCAAGAACATTTGTAGTTTTAGCCTTGGTTCTAATACAAAAGCAAGATTCTAGCATTTTCCCTATTTCTTCTCATGTGTGAAATGCTATCTACATTAGAAAAGGAGTTACTAGATAGGTGCCTAATTTGAAATTTTGGTTCAAAAAGGGCCCTTATGACAAGTCTATGATTCCAGTTACTCTGGAGGCTAAGGCAGGAGGCTGGCCAGTTTGAGGCCAGCCTTGAAAACTCAGCTAGACCATTTCAAAATGAAAAATAAATCCCCAGTAGCACAGAGAAAGGGGATAGGGGGCAAATGAAGAATTTATGCTTTGTAGAGAACACACAAACCTAAAAAGTAAATCCTAATGGTTACATTCATCACCCCTGGTTTGATTCAATGGAGACTTTAAATAACCATGAAATTCTATGTGTAAGCAATGCTACAACCCCATCTACTGGAGAAATGCAGGTAACTGAGTCAATTACACAAAAGCCTTGCTAAGCACTGTGGAGGTACAAGAAATACTTCCAAACAGTAAGAACCTTACCTACATCTTTTCGCCCTGGTTTTTCAAAACGTCTGTCACCCCTAGAAAAGATAAAATAAGTTTCAAACAAGGCTTTAGAGTAATATATAGATTTCCCATCCATGACCCTCACTTTCCTATATTTCCTGTAAGAGCAGTTTTTTTTTTCTTCAAATTATAAAACAAATGCATGTTTATTGCCTAACATTTGGAAAATAAAGAAAAGTACAAAGATGAAATCAAAATTTCCACCACTTCCCCTACCAAGCTTCTACTGACCTAGAATATGATTTATTTTAATTAGATACATGATATCTAGTTTTATATAGTCCTTTTAGAGTGTGCTTTTCCACATCATTAAATATGTTCATAGTCATCCTTAATTCTTCTAATGGTTATATAGTATTCCACTATGTGGATATCCATTATATAAGGGCAATATCAATCGGTTGGCTTGTTTTCAATTATTTTTATTATAAATTTCACCACAGTGAATATCCTTATACATTAATTTTTGTGCAACTGCCCTCACTCATCTTGAAAGACTTCATATAAAGTCACAAACAACACAGAGAAGATACTTTTACTAATACCAACAAACACTGAATGCTAATCAAAAAGCAAATCGAATTAACTGTCCATGCTGGCACTAACATATTATTGTATTTATCTAAAATGCTCTTCCTTTAAATAAAGATCATTAAAAATTTTCTATCATACAACTTGATATTCAATAATTAGCAGCATTTAAAAAAATGAAACCCTATAACTACACACAGAGACTTCTCTGCAGTGTATACCAAGAAATCCTTGGGCCAAGATCAAGGTCCTTTAGTTACCTTTCCTCCCAGCTCTGCGATCTATGCATTTCCCTGCCACCTCCTCGACCGAACACACCCTCTACTTCATCAAAACTTCTTTGGTAGAAACCACATTCACCTCTACCTCTGCCTGAAAATAAGGAAACAGAAAAAAAATGATAGAAGTCAACATCCGGCACACATTGAACACCACAGATTAACCTCTGAAGTTCTATCTCTATATAAGGCAAGGTATCTCAGTTTAAATATTTAGCAAGGCCTGATGGATCTTCATCTATGAGACCAACGATGGCACTGAAGTAGCTGGACCACAGGAAACTTAAAGAAACAAGTGAAAAACTAATGGAGGAGTTCTGGTCCTGAACAATAAACAGTGTCAACATAAGCTCTCAGCAGTGAAAATCTATAAACAGTGCAATTCTTCAATAAAGAATTACTGCAAATTAAACCTTTTATTAGATTATTTTCAATAAAAATTGAAAAATCCTTATTAGGAGAGTTTGTGAAAAGAGAAGCTACAGGAAAAAAAGGCAGGCACAAGCCGGGCGTGGTGGCGCACGCTTGTAATCCCAGTACTTTGGGAGGCGGAGACCGGAGGATCCAGGTTCACAGCCAGCCTCAGCTCTCTCTCTCCGTCTCTCTCTCTCTCTCTCCCTGTCTCTCTCTCTCTCTCTCTCTCTCTCTCTCTCTCTCTCTACTTAGTGAGGCCCTCCGCAAGTTCGTGAGACCCGGTTTCAAAATAAAGTATAAAAAATAGGGCCGGGGGTGTGGTGCAGAGATAGAACGCCCCTGGGTTCAATCCCCAGTACCGCAAAAAAAAAAAAGCACAAATGTTAATTTACCTAATTCCAAAAAAGGAATAACTTATAAATATAATGGTCAGTTCTAAAACTATCAATTTCATAAACTAGCTCCTTAGAAGACAAAAGGCCCCCTTTTACCTTATGCTCAAATATTGAGGTGAGAAAATTATCAGGACTAAATTCAAACCACAAAGCTGTTAAGTGTGTGTGGATGGAGGGACTTAAAGGATCTCGTGTTTCAAATATAAACTGGCCTTTACTGAAGACAATTTGGTTAAATCTATTAACACTTAACTAATCAATTCTACTCAGAATGGATCCCAATACCTGCACAAATATGCAAATACAGTCTTACTCTGCAATTCTACTCAGAATGGATCCCAATACCTGCACAAATATGCAAATACAGTCCTACTCTGCATAACAACATGTTGGTCAATGATAGACTACTTATACAACAGTAGTCCCATCAGATTATAATGGAACTAAAAACTTCTTATCCCCAGAGACATCCTACAATCCCAATGCTGTCTTAGAGCAATGTGTTACTCATGTGTTTGTGGTGATACTGCTGTAGAAAAAACAACTACACTGCCAGATGTGTAAAAGCATGGTGCATACAGTAGTGTACAGTAGATAGTACCTGGTAATGATAATAAATGTTACTGGCTTATGTATCTACTCTATTTTTATCACTATTTTAGAGGATACTCCTTTTCACTTATTAAAAAAATAAGGTTTACTGTAAAATAGTATGCCACATTACACCAGCAGCAGCCTCACACATCTTGTGTTTACTGTGTCTCTTAATTGTGACAGGAAGCCAAATCAAGTGACTAGCCTATGCCATCAAAATCTGTGTGAATACACTATGATGTTCACACAACAATGAAATCTGCATCACCTACTGGCATCGTTAAGTAGCACATAACTATGTATGTGTATAAAGATATTCATTCCAATTTTTAAAAACTAAAAGAACCTAATCAATAAAGGATTAGCTAATAAATTGACAAATATAGTAGAGTGCTGAATCTGCAGAAGATAAAGCACTGACAACAGAAGCCATTCAACTTTATACTTTCTGTACAGTTTTTCCAACTAATGCTAATTTCTATCTAATGTTGTACCCAACATACTAGTGAGAAAACTGGAGGAAGGGTGGGGATCTGATAACTAAATCTTAGCCATCATTTCTAGGTCAATTTCTTCCACAGTACAAAACAACCTAAAGGAAAATGATAAATCTTATTTTATTTTTTATGGTGCAAGGGATGGAACCCAGGTAAGCACTCTGCCACAGAAAGATCTTGAACAAAAGTATGAATACATTCCAAAGCCAAATAGAATTCAGTTAAATAATTATTTCAAATATCCAAACAGTATTTCCACTTCTTTGTTATAATCTATCAAGAACCAACTCAGAATACAGTAGTACAGTATATTATGAAATACTAAAATAATGCACAGAATTGTATGTGGGTAATCTTAGAAACTCTCTTGACTAGTCTAAGTATTCCTTTCTTCATTTGTAGAATGGAAGTGAGGACCTCTGCTGAATAATAATAATCTTAAAGTTACCTTCCAGTTGTATCAACTTCACTACATCAACTCACAGGTTAAGTACTTCTCCCCTTCATGAAATGTACACACTTTAAATTCCTAAAATAACGCAATACAAACTGTAAAGTAACACTTCGGTGTTCCTCCACAATGATGAATTTAGGATGGGAAAGAAAGTTCCCTCTCCTTTTAGACAACAATCTTCTAAGAAAAGCAATTACACACTTATCACCTTAAAACCAGTTTTATTCTAGAAACACATGAATATAAAATATAGCCTTCAGGTTACCAGGAAAACACATATTAAATCTTTTCTGCCAGTCAGAGATGGAAGCTTCCTTAATAGGTACATAAAAAGAATCAAATTCTAGAGCTTTCCAGCTTTTCCAGTTTAAAACATCTAGAAATGTGGTTCCCATAAAAAAATAAGCAAGAAAATATAATATGATGAACCTTTTAAGCTAAATTCAGGTGGACATGGTGGCACATGCCTGTAATCCCAACCACTTGGGAGGCTGAGACAGTAGATCACAAGTTTGACGCTATCATGGGCAACTTAAGTGAGACCCTGTCTCAAAACAAACTAAAATGGACTGGGGATGTAGCTTTAGAGAGGTAGAAAGCTTGCCTAGCATGTGTGAGGCCCTGAGTTCAATCCCCAACACCAAAAAAAAAAAAAGAGTCTAAATTTAAAAGACTGTCTATAGTCTAAGATTTCACCCTATTCTTCTGGGGATTAAATATACATTCTTTTAATAATACTGAAGACATTATTAAAACAAGTTGTGTGGACTTGTTTTATTTTTAAATATCCAGACCAAATAAAATAGAAAGATAACAATGCTCTGTTGTTCCCTCCAATAGTTTACTTGTTTAAATTTTACTAGTTGATAATTATTTAGAAGTCTAAAAGTCAATTTTTATAGCAGTTTCCTCAAGTTGAAAAGAGAATAATCATGTTAGCTCTGCCCATGCAAAGAAGTCACAATAACTACTAATTAACCAACAAGTTAAAATTAAATAAGTGAAAAATATAAAACCACAGATTATAATTACAACCATGTTTAATAAAATGAACTATGGAGATCATTAAAAAGAATTACAGGAGCATACGCCGGTAATCCCAGTACTTGGGTGGATGAGACAGAAAGATCACAGGCTTGAAACCACTCCCAGTAATAGAGACTGTCAGCAGCCTACCAAGACCCTATTTCAAAATAAAAAATAAGCCGGGTGTGGTAGCACATGCCTATAATCCCAGTATTTAGGAGGCTGAGACAGGAGGATCGCAGATTAGAGGCCAGCCTCAGCAACCTCATGAGGTCCTCTGCAACTTACAGTGAGACTCTGTTTCCAAATAAAAAATAAAATAGGGCTGGGGTATAGCTCAGAGTTAGAATGCCCCTGGATTCGATCCCCAGTACCACCAAAAGAGAAAGGAACGAAGGAATGAAGTTAGGAAGGAAGGAAGTTAGAATGGAAGGAAGGAAGGAAGGAAACGGGTGCTTGTAAAAATGGTGTTAAAAGTATTTTCCGCCAGGCATGGTAGCACACACTTGTAATCCCAGTACTTAGGAGGATGAGATAGGAGGACTGCAGGTTCACAGACATCCTCAGCAACTTAGTGAGGCCCTCCACAACTTAGTGAGACCCTGTTTCAAAATAAGAAGTAAAACAGGGCTGGAGGTGTAGTAGCTCAGAGGTAGAATGGCCCTGGGTTCAATCCCCAGCACCAAAAAAAAAAAAAAAAGTATTTTCCAAAGTCAAGTGTGTCCACTTGACTAAATTCATGCCACTATTTCACATCAACATACTAATTTAGCTACTGCTTCTCCTATGTCACACCATGTGTCTTTGAAACATGCCCTGTTTAAGTTCTGAATGTAGGGAGTCCTATCCTGTGTTATAACCTTCACTTCAATGGAACCAGCAAGCAGGGAGAAATTCACCAATCATTCACTTGTTTCTCAATAAGGGTTTTGGTACTGTGGATTGAACTCAGGGGCATTCTACCTCCGAGCTACACCTCCAGCTCTTTTTATTTTTTTATTTTGAAACAGGGTCCTTTTACATTGCTGAGGCTGACCTTGAACCTGCAATCCTACTGATTCAGCCTCCCAAGTCCTGGGATGACGAAGGGTGCACTACCACCCCCAGCTTATAATAAGTGAGTTTTTAAATATAGGCCTGTAGAGAATGACTGGTATTTGAAGCACACAAAGTCAATGTGGGTCACATTTCTTAATTAAGGAGATCTCTCCCTCTCTCTGACTTGCTTGAGAAGCAACGCAGGCAAAGCTGCCTCAGTGCAACCTCTCCTCACTGTCATCTCACGGCAGGAAATCATGGGAAATGCACTTAAGAGCCAGAGCCAGGAGCAGTCAGTCCCATCTCCAAGACATCATCACACCACCAAGGTGCACTGGTGGCAGACAAATCCTGGACCACAGGAACCTAACTGGGTGTGGGACTGAGCTGCCTATGGAACGTTAGAAGCAGACATGCCTAGATCTCGCCATCCAAAATTCTGTGGAAGTGTATTTTTTATAAATTTTGCAGATGAATCTAACAACTCCTCAGATTAAGAACCACTGTTCTAGAGATGAACAAACAGATTAAGAAAAAAAAAAAAACACAGATTGGGTATGGTGGCACACACCTGTAAGCCCAGTACCTGTGAGGATGAAGACAGGAGGATCGCAGGTTGGAGAACAGCTTCAGCAATTCAGTGAGACTCTCTAAACCTAGCGAGACCATGTTTCAAAATAAAAAATAAAATAGGATTGAGGGTGTAGCTCAGAGGTAGAATACCCCTGAGTTCAATCCCCAGTACTACCAAAAAAGAAAAAAAAAAAAAAACTAACAACTAGGTAATAGTACCGAGATAATCAAGTGAAGCCAGATGCAGTGGTGCACGCTTATAATCCCAGTACCTGGAAGACTGAGACAGGAGGATCACAGGTTCAAGGCCAGCCTCAGCAACCCAGCGAGACCCTGTTTCAAAACAAAAAATAAAAAGGGCTGTAGGTGTAGCTCAGAGGTAGAATGCCTCTGGGTTCAATCCCCAGTACGAAAAAAAAAATGAAGTGAAGAATTTTAGCCTCTTCATTGATCACAATACCTCATTCCCACATTCAGAATGGACTGCTAAAAGAAACCTAATTGAATACATTCTCTATAAAGACTGTTGAATAAATTATTCATAATTCACGATTTAAAAGTAAAGTTGAAAAAGAATTTGGGTAGCCCACACCCATGATCATGCCAATCTGGTGGTGTGAGATGTGGAGACAATGGTCTCTGTCACTGAAGACACTCAATTCGTCCACTTCTCAAGCACCTCCTAGAGAAAACGACACGATCAAATGTTTTAATCATGATTTAGCCAATACAGGGTTAAATTCTCAAGTAAAAATATCATAAATATCAAGAATGAAAAATCAAGCCGGGCGTGGTGGCACACGCTTGTAATCCCAGTACTTTGGGAGGCGAAGACCGGAGGATCCAGGTTCGCGGCCAGCCTCAGCACGCTCGCTCTCGCTCTCTCTCTTCTCTCTCTCTCTCTCTCTCTCTCTCTCTCTCCCTGTCTCTCTCTCTACCTAGTGAGGCCCTCCGCAACTTCGTGAGACCCAGTTTCAAAATAAAGTATAAAATAATAGGGCCGGGGGTGTAGCGCGGAGGTAGAACGCCCCTGGGTT
>PVJS01024895.1:0-28296 GCA_004027185.1 Glis glis
GTCCCTGACCCCCTGCTTGGTGCCAGTTGGGAGCCCATCTGTTCCCCAATGCCCTCCCTGCTCCGCACGGTCCCCAAGACCTGCGCGCTGCCCACGCGTGTACGCACCTCGTGTTCCCTTCCCTGCAGGCGACCCACCTTAGGCACCGTGGCTCGCAGCGCCGCCCAGGAAGCAGGCCGAGCGCTTCGGTCCAACTCTCCCGGGTCGCGCCCAGAACCTCTCCGGGAGCCCAGTCCAGAGTGCGCAGTGCAGCCATTGAACACACCTGCTCCTGGGTTTCCAGTTGGAGACTGGGTGCCCGCTGGTGAGGAGAGCTAGCGCGTTAGGTTTGCAAACGTCAGTTCTGAAACTGAGCAAGGTCCACCACACCCGGGTTGGAAGTTGGGAGGTCTTGTGTGTGAACTGTAGTCCAATTTAAGATGTGGAGGGGTGTGGATCTGTGGATTTGGAATATCTTCTGAGAAACTGGGCTGTCTGCTTACCTTTGCCAAAACGAGTCGACCTCAAAGGCGGGTCAGCAAAAGTGCTTAAAGATTTAGAAAAGACAGCAAAAGCCAAAAAAAAAAAACCCCAAATGCTAAATAACTTCCTTTACATGAGATTTCAACAGATCTCCCATATCTTAAATATTTGGGGATATATATTTGGAAAGATTCAAACTGGCCACATACATTTGAAAATGAATACTCTCGCATCTAAGGGAACATTTCTATCATAAATTAACCCCTTAACGCCTGCAGAGATTAGCTTCAGGCTTTTTAATACAGTGTATTCTGGCTGAGAAAGCCAGAAGCATCCAGGGAACCAAGACCAAGGATTCCTTTGAAAAATAAAACATTTTAGAAGTTTTAATGTTCCTGCCTACTTTGAGTCAGAGTAATGTTGGTACGCCCATTTTAAGGGGGGGGGAGTCACAAATTTTAAAAAAAAGTCTCTTCAAAGCTGCACTTTGAAAAACCTTAGCGTTTAAACTTACATTAGATTTAAAAGAAGCGCTTTTCTCTCCCTTTCCATGAAGCTGTGTAAAATCATGTATGAGTTTGTTCTGATCCAATGAAAGTCTAAGATAAAGCCCTGCCAATTAAAGGATCCTTAAGCTTCTACCAGCCAGCCAGGTATGGCCCGATCCGGAGTTACTCAAAACAGGAATGGGTTTTGATGTGTGTAGTTTTTCTAAATGGTTTGAAGTGAGCTGGGTATGGTGGCGCACACTTGTAATCCCAGTACTTGGGAGGCTGAGACCGGATGATCCGGGTTTGCAGCCAGCCTCAGCTACTTAGTGAGGCCCTCCACAACTTAGCGAGACCCTGTTTCAAAATAAAGAATAAAAAATAGGGCTGGGGGTGTAGCTCGGAGGTAGAATGCCCCTGGGTTCAATCCCTGGTACCGTAAAAAACTAACTAAATAAATAAATGGTTTAAAGTGTCATGGTGCCCATAATATGAATTTCACAACTCGCTTGTGAGGCATAAAGGAGGATTAGAAATGGTTGTATTTGCACCTTAGAAGTCACAGGCAGATTGCCTGCCCTGCTTAATTACCTACCACAAGACCTGGAAAGACACTAGAATGGAGGGCGCAGCCCCGGGTCTCTGTTAGTTGCTTCCATTTGCAGATGTGACGCTGGCCTGTCTGACCATTGGCCAGAATCTGATGCCAGCACTTTAGCTGTTCTCATCTTTTATATTTCAGCAAACATTCATTGATCAATAATCAATGTTCTTATGTTTAGATAAGTAAAAGTATAAATGGGCTATTTTGTTTCCATTTAGCTTTATGTCTCTCCCTATGCATTTGCCTTGTCTCCTATAATGTCCCCCAGAAGACTCCAGACATGACTTGTGCTTCTTACCCAGTTGACCACATAGTACATGAGCTTAGTGCAGCTGGACAATGTGAACATCGCATTAAAACTATCTTTTTAGGTAGTACTTGGGAGGCTGAGACAGGAGGATCGCAGGCCAGAGGCTAGCCTCAGCAACTTAACAAGACCCTCGGCAGATTAATGAGACCCTGTTTTAAAAAAAGATAGAAAGGGCTAGGGATGTAGCTTGGAGAGGTAGAATGTCCCTGGGTTCAAGCCCCAGTACAAAAAAAAAAAAAAAGAAAAGAGAGATAAAATATCTGCCTAGGTTTGTGTCCTCCTCAGAGGTCAGGAAGCACCTTGAGCATGGGGGTCGGGACATAATTACCTCTTCCTAGACCCTTGCTTGGTGTCTGAAACATGCTATGCTCTCAAAATACATGAGTGAAGTTTTGTAGTTTTAATTCCCTTTAAGCTGTGAGGATTTAGGCCTGGCATGTTTCCATTTCACAGCTGTGTATGTAAGAATGGAGGTTCATAGGAGACAGGGTGCTAGTCAACTGGAAAAGGGGCTATCAGTCACGGTCATGTGGCCCAAGACAGTGTCGTTGACTGGAAAATAAGAGTATTCATAGATGATCCCTGCATCTAATAGCTAATATTTAGGCTATTAAAATGTTTATCGAAGCCAGGCGTGGTGGCGCACACCTGCAATCCCAGTACTTGGTAGGCTGAGACAGGAGGATTGCAGGTTCGCGGCCAGCCTCAGCAACTTACTGAGACCCTGTTTCAAAATAAAATAATAAAATAGGGCTGGGGGTGTGACTCAGAGGTAGAATGCCCCTGGGTTCAATCCCCAGTACCGCGCGTGCACACACACACACACACACACACACACACACACATTTTTTATTGAGCACTTAGTATGTATTCAACACTATGCCAGGTACGGAGGGAGAGATGGAAAATTAAGATGCCAACTCTTGCCCTGAGGGCATAAAGTCTGTCTCAAGGAGACACAAAGCCAACATGCACAGCCCACCTTTACAGAAACTCACAGGTACTGGTTAAGTTGTAAACTGTTAGCCGAAGGGAAGGCTCAAACTAAAATGAACAATAGCGTCTGACCCATGAGCTTGGTCAACAGGCCACAATAACAGCAGCTAAGATCTACCCAAGCCTGATGAGCCAGGTGCTGTGCAAAAGGAATGCTATCACCTGCGCATTTTGTTCTCACAACCACCTCCCTAGGTAGAAACTAGGATTTCTCTGATTTACAGATGGAGAAACTGAGGCATACAGAAGTTAAGCAGCTTGTTTGAAGGGTCTCTCTGAACCCATCTTAAAGATTATTAGCCCTGAGTTTCCCGTTTTGTAACTGAGAGAGTCCACCAGAGCACCAGAGGAGGATGAGATGTATCCTGGGCCACTGCCCATCTACTAAAAAATAGATTCTTAGTCCAGTGCTCTTTATAATTCAATGGCTTGCTGATGTTCCTGTTTTTTGTTTTTGGCTATTCTCTTTCCTCCAATATGTAATGAAAGCTGGGACAGCAAGAGAAGAGGAGGGCAGGGAGAGAGAGAAAAAGAGCGAGCTTGCTTCTTCTGAAGACATTCAGGATGCACACTAACTCTACCTGCCCCGGGCTCAAGGGGATTTTACCCATAGCCCCTGTCCACTGGGCTGCCCTTTATAGCCTCTCCTCTCGTAATGGCTGTTTGACTCTTTCAGGTTAAAAGCATGAATATTAAGGAGTCCAATGGGATGCTTTACAAGCAGAGGAAATGGGGATCAGGTTAAAAATCCAATTTTAATAAACTTTCCAAGTCCTGATTTAGATGGTTGTGCTAATGGCTGTTCCTGCTGAATCAACCTTAAAAGTCAAATGTATTTTTAAAAGGCCCTTCTTGTAGGGGAGGCTTGATGGATATTGCTTAATTGTGCATTGTGCATTCCTGTCTTCATAGAAAAAGATCATCTGTAAAACTGAAGAGAGCTGATAGGAAATGCAGCTCTCCTTAGAGCTGGACGGGGAGTCAGGAAGGCGTTGGGCATGTGAGATAATTTTCACTCTCTTTGACCAAAACAAAGAGAGCATGATTACACTGTGTGAAAAAACGGTATCCTCAAATAACTCCACTAATTTGATTGTGCTGAGGTCCAGAGTTGTTTCTATTTCTTTTGATTTGCTAATTAGCCAGAGCAGGCTGCCTGTGAGAGAGGAAATGAGGGTCACATCCACAAAACATGGAGGACAGTGGGTCCTTCCAGGTTCTAAGGCCCATCCTAAGCCTCCCCTACCACCCCCTCCAGCTCCCGCTTTCTCCATACGCACGTGCAAACAATCCACCCACCTATGATTAGATGATGATTTTTTCTCTGAAAGCATGATTTCCGGTCCCTTCATGACACCAGGTTTACTTTTGGCATGAGCTGTGACAGGGTGGACTTATGACTTCGATGACTTTCACCTCTGTGGGCCCCTTCCTTCACACAAGGCTGTGACTCAGACATGGTCGGAATGTCCCCCAAGGGCCCATTTGTTCATGGCACAGTCTTCTCAGTGGTTGTAATAGGAGGTGGTGGAACTTTTAAGAGCTGGAGCTTAGTGGGAAATTCTTGGGTCATTAGGACCATTACCACCAAGGGGTATGTGAAGGAGGTTCTTTTGTGACCCCTTGATAATTCTCCCAAGAGAGTGAATATTAAAGAGGTCAGTCTGGCCCCTTGCACCTCCCTGCTTCCTAGCTCCTGATGTGACAGCTTGCTCCAGCATTTGATCCTGTCACTGCAATCCACCACGAGCCTCTGAGGTAGGGGGCTTTGCAGGAACCTGTGACAGGCCCTTTACCCTTTTGGACTTCAAGACTGTGGACGAAATAAACCTCTTTATCTATAAGTTAGTCTGTCTCTGGCATTTTGTTATAGTAACAAAAGACTGACTAACGCACACACACAAATTAAAATTATATTTTATGAGTGCTTTGTTATAATACGAATATATTATTCTGGCTTATTTAAATGTTTCCTTTAACCTCAAAGTTTTTTTTTTTTAATTTTAAAAGAAATTACAATATTTTTAGAGCCCTTCAATATGGTGGGCCTTTGGCACTGAGCCTGGAACTTCTAATGTTGAGGTTGGCCCTGTGTCGATGATGACATTCAGTGGTGAATGCTTAGTTGATTCCAGGTAAAGGAAGTCTATTAAATGTAATTTCATACTAGTAGTTTATAGTCCATTTGTTGTGTTGGATAAACAATCCTAGACAACATGTTGCTTTTATTTCTGATCTTCTGTCAAACTTTGCCCCAAATTACACACATTAGTGCTACAAAAATTGCACTGTTGCAGGTTTAAAGTGGCCCCTTGTTCAGATTATTAGATCCTGTGGAGTTCTGGAATGCCTTCAGGGCTCTGGAAAATTGTGGCACTCGCTTTGAGTTTAGGTTTGCTGCGACCAAAGCTCACTGATCCGCTGATGAGCAGGGCTTGATAGTTTTCTTTTCTAGACCTTATTCAAAGATACAGGAGGTTTCCTCTCTAGAGGGCCAAAAAACTTTATTTTTCTTCTTCCTGCTGCCCCATAAGTTTAGTTAAACAAACATTCACCAGCATTCTCTACAGCAGCACCTGGGCTGGAAGCATGGGCAGAGATTTTTAGAAAACAATAGAACTTAATCCTTCTTGAAGGAGTTCATCGATACACATAAACAGAAAAATTACAATTCAACCTGGTATTTCTCATGAGCTCCTGGTTCTCTGGATACTAGGAAGATTGAAGAAATATTTGGCTGGGAGTCTCTGAACCTTCCATCCTACCCTAAACTCTCAGCTTCAAGCAGCACAGGATATCTTAGCAGTTCTCTCCTCTCATGAGTCCCTGCTGAAGTTCTCTGGATGTGACCCTATTGTCCTTGAAAAGTGATGATACTACTTTCTCCCTTCTAATTTTCGTTTAGATTCCAGATTTAGAATGGAGCCAAAGCCATTCAAACTAGAGTTCTCTTTTTGTAGACTTTTAGAACATTTTGCTTATGAAAGGGTTTGCAATGACACTTATAAGAGCTAGCTATGTGTATTTTTTTCTTCTTTGTGGTAGTAATAAGTATTTCAAAGAATGCTTTGAAGATCAGGCAATTAGTTCCTACATGAAAAAAATTAACATTATATATTTAAAGTGATCAAGTTAGCATATCTCCATACATGTATATTTATTATAAATGAATGAAAAATGACTATTTTATACAAAGTTGGGGAAGTCCATTAAATAGCATGTGAAATGAGACAGAAGTATATAGATGTAATGCAAATCATGGCACTTTTTGAGTAGCCCTATGTTAAGATTTGATTCATTTTTCCCCATTTTATATCCAAACATAGAGAAATGAAAGTTGAAGACTGCATGTTCCAGCCTGCAGGTCAACATCAGATCTTTCCACCGTCTTCTCTTACCTATATATAAGGACATCATAAAATTAGAAGACTACAGTGTATTTTATATTAGTTCTTCAAATGAAGGAGAATTGAGGGGTGTGTGTGTGTGTGTGTGTGTGTGTGTGTGTGTGTGGTACTGGGGATTGAACCCAAGGTTGTTCTACCTCTCAGCTAAACCTCCAACCATTTTTAATTTTTTATTTTGAAACAGGGTCTCACTCAGTTGCTGAGGGCCTCGAATCTGTGATCTTCCTGTTTCAGCCTCCCAAGTACTTGGATTACAGGCATGCACCACCACACCTAGCTTGAGAATTGAGTTCTTCATGCCTTCAAAATGTACTTACATTCTAGGAATGTAACTATCCATAAGGTATTTACATCTGATATTCATGATATTGTTATAATTGCATTGAGTAAACTAATTGACAAAAGAAAATGCTAGGCTTAAAAGCTCAGTTCTCGGTGTAATTGTTTTTCTCTCTCCACATATAATCAGCCTTTAACTATAAAAGCTGCTACGGAGCTGCAGTTCCCAGGCAAATAACATCTCACACTCGGGCCTGGATTTCTTGGGAGCTTCAGATCTCAGCTTTTGTGTCAACGGTCACGATCGTTCATTTATCCCAATGTCACTTTGATTTTTAGCTTTTAATCTCTGCCATGACTGGGTCAACCCTAGAGATATATAAGTGGGCTAGTGACAGCACCCCTGTCCACATGCAGGTAAGTGTCACAGAGGCGTTGCTGTGTTCTTTTTGTTGTTCTTGTTCTTTTTTGTGGTACTGGGGATTGAACCCAGGGGCATTTTACCTCTGAGCTACACCCCCAGACCTATTTTTTATTCTTTATTTTGAAATTGGGTCTCGCTAAGTTGCAGAGGGCCTCACTAAGTAACTGAGGCTAGCCGAGAACCCAGATCCTCCGGTCTCAGCCTCCGGAGTACTGGGATTACAAGCATGTGCCACCTCGCCCGGCTTGTATTCTTTTGAGGATGCAATGCCCTCACCAGCTCTTGTTCCTGCCTCTGTGGAGTCACCTCTTCCTGAGGCCATTTTGAATGGCCTACACAGCTCCCCTAGGGAGCAGGACCTGCAGGGGGGCGGGAGCATTTCAGCCTCTGAAGCTCCTCCCACTGCTCCTCCCTGAGGTTTCCCCCAGGGAGGGAGTTCTCTCCTGGCCTGAGTTTGCCTCTTCCTCCCTGGGTCAGGGTGTCTAGCTCTGGGATTCCACAAGCAGGCCTCTGAGCTCTCCTGTGGTGACATTCTTCAACCAAGCCCTGTCTGTAATAAAGGGAATGCTTAGCTCTTGTCTGCATTAGTCTGTATTGCATGAACAGGGATGAGAGTGCCATTTATTGAAGCTATATTAAACCTCCAAACCGATGAGCTCTCTTGATTCCTTTCTTTTTTTTTTTTTACATGTTTTTATTAGTGCATTGTAGTCTCACATCACAATGAATATCAGTTTGGTGTTAACATACATGCACACAGCTTTTGGTGTCCCTCCTCCCTGTCTCCCCCCACATGTAGGACTGAGAATGATGTTGGTATAATCTCATATGTACACATTGTTTATGATAGTACTTCCATAGAGTCACTTCTTTCTTGCCCTTCCCCTTCCCTTGTACCCCTTCCCTTGCACCACTGGTTCTCTGTTGTCATTGGATCCTTGCTTTCCTGACTCGCTTCCCTGTGGCCCTCGGCCATCGCTCACTGGGCACTGTCTGTTTTCTCATTGTTGCCCTGATCATGGCGTTTTCCTGGAATTATTGGGTGTTCATGGTCTGTTTTTTTAAGCTTTAGTTGTACTTTAAAAGAGAAATGTTAAGTTATACTTAATATTTTAAGTTATACCTAAAAAGAAAACTTAATAAGTGAACTCCCCCAAAATGGTAAAAAGTGAATTCCCCCCAAATAGACAGTCAGAAGCTATCACAAACCCCAAGAGGGCAGGTTCCAGCACTGGTTGACGGGGGTTCAGATCCCAGCTCTCCATTGTCAGCTGTGACTTCACCCATGTCCTGTAACCTCAGCTTCGTACTCTATAAAATGGGGAAAATCATAAGGATACCTCTCTCATGTTGTTATACATTAAGTACTCAGCACATAGTCTATACTGAATACATATGCATTGTTAGTATAAGAAATAATTAAATCAGCTGTCCCCACCTTCCTTAGAAAGAAAAAGTACAAATAAAATCTCCCCCTACTCTCTTCTGCATTCCTGATGAGCAAGCTCCACACTCTAGACCCTGTGAGGACCAGTTCTTCTTGTGAATAGGCAGCATCTGCTCTGGAAGCCATTGCTTCTTGCAAATGACAGGGGACAGGAATCTCTGTTCTTCGAATCCATCCACATATCCTTTTTGAATCTCGTTTCTTCCTAGCCAGGCGTGGTTGTGCTCACCTGTAATCCCAGTAATGGGAGGCTGAAACAGGAGAACTGCAGGTTGGAGGCCAGCCTCAGCAACTTAAGGAGACCCTATTTCTAAATAAAAATTAAGAAGGGCTGGGGGTATAGCTCAGAGGTAGCATGCCCCTGGATTCAATCCCCAGTACTACAAAAAAAAAAGAATCTCATTTATTTTTATTAGATCAACACAATGGTATTTACATATAATACAATATTTTGAGATTTGGATAATATGGTCCAGCTGAAAGCCGTTAACAGTGCATGACACTCTGTAGGTCAATATATTCCGAATGACTGAATACAGGGAATATCCCTTCTGCCGCTGATTGCAAATCGTGTCGTTCATCTGAGCCCTTGGAGTTTTCTGAGCTGACCTGTGTTCACTTGCAAAGCAAGTGACTCTGAAGAGGCCGAGCAGGAAGACGGCCTCCGTGGAGAAGCAGAAAACTGGCCCATTTCCTTCTGGAAAAGCATTACCGTCCCTTGTGCAGAGCATGCCATTTTCTTTTTAAGTCTGCCATCCTTCTGCATTCAGGTGGTGAGACGCAGTTCACACAGGAACATGCAGGAAACTCCCCGTGGTCCCTCTTTCATCATTTACCTTGATGTGGGTAAACAGTGGCCTCTGAAGAAGTCCACATCCTAATGCCCAGAACCTATGAATATGCTACTTTATATGGTGTTATGGGTTGAACTATAGACCCCCCAATGTCATATCAAGTCATAATGCTCAGAACCACAGAATCTGGCCATATTTGGAGACAGGGTCCTTACAGAGGTAATCACAGTGAGGTGTTAGAGTGGTCCTCAACTGGTATCCTTGTAAAAAGTGAAAATTTGGACACAGTGATGAGGACAGAGGAGAGATATTTTGAAGACACAGGGAGAAGCCAGTCATCTGCAAGCCAAGGAGAGAGGCATGGAACAGGTTCTCCCTCGCAGCCCGCAGAAGGAACCAACCTTCTGAGGACTGATGCCTCAGTCCTGGACTTTCGGTATCCACGATTGTGAGATGATAAATATATGTTCCTTGGGCCACCTGGTCTGTGGTGCTATGTCATGGCAGCCCCAGAAAACGACTACAATCCCATAAAGTACTTGGTTTCGGCTTGGCAAAAGAAGATAGGATTCCTGGTCATTCCTACAACTAAGGACATCGACTTCATAAACAGCATTTTTACCGCAGTGTTCTGTTGCTGTCCTTTTTACATACAGGCTAACTTTTCATTCTAATATCAAATGGTGTTGTATTTTTAAAAATACATTCTGAATAGCAATTATTCTCAACACATGTACCCAAATCATGCTACTATCTCAATTGAGGTGATGGTAGTATCCATTTATCAGTTATTTATTGCTGCATGACAAATTACCCCCAAAGTTCATGCCTTAAGCAACACACATTTATTATATTTCAGTTTCTGTGGGTCAGAGATCTGGGCCTGGCTTAGCTGAGTCTTCCAGCTCCGGATTTCCCAGGCTGTGTTTGAGGTGCTGACCAGGGGTACAAAGGCTTCCCAGGGGAGGATCTACTTCCATCTTCACTCACAGGGCTGTTGAGAGGATGAATGCTTTTGGAGGTGGTTGGGCGAAGAGCCTGCATCCCTTGCTGGCGTTCCATAGCCTTTCCTCAAGGCCTCGCTTCATGATCTCTTTTTTTTTTTTTGTGGTACTGGGGATTGAACGCAGGGGCGTTCTACGTCCGCGCTACGCCCCCGGCCCTATTTTTTATACTTTATTTTGAAACCGTGTCTCACGAATTTGCGGAGGGCCTCACTAAGGAGAGAGAGAGAGACAGAGAGACAGAAAGACAGGGAGAGAGAGAGAAAGAGAGAGCTGAGGCTGGCCGCGAATCCGGATCCTCCAGTCTCCGCCTCCCAAAGTACTGGGATTACAAGCGTGTGCCACCACACCCGGCGCTTCATGATCTCTTTATGGACAGTTCATAACATAGTTATTTGCCTTCGTCAAGGTGAGCAGGTGACACAGCAACCAAGAGCATCCAAGGTAACTGTCATGGTGCCTATGCAACTGTGTCACTCAGAAGTGACATATTGTCACACTTGACATTTTCGGTTTGTTGGAAACAAATTGCTAGGGCCAGCCCACACTCAAAGGGAGGAGGCTACTGAAGAGCACAGATAAGAGGAGGTGGAGTCGCTGGAGGCTGGTGCAGAGGCTGCCCAACACAGGAGCAATCCGTGAAGAAGAAGGCAGCGACACCAGTGCCATGTTGGCCACTTGGTCAGCAACAATAGAGGCCACTGATCCCGAGATAATCCAAGTTTCATAGCATTAAGATCTAAGACAAAACAAAACAAAACAAAAATTAAGGTCATAAAATACAATGTTATGTCTTTAAATTTTTTTGATCCAGAACTCTGAAGTTATGTTTTATGGCTTTTTTTTAAATTTTCACATTACCTTTCATAGTATAGAAGAGAAAATCATATTGTAATAGGGAAAGCAAAAGCAACAACCCTAAGTCAAGTGTTGAGGCCCTTATCGATTAGTAAATCAGCTAATCAGGTGGATACTACTATAATCTGGAAATGAGTACCAACTCTTAAAATGTTGATGATGGTCCAAGAAATAAATGGTTTTAGTGCAAGGACTTAGGGAGGTCAGCCTGGGGCTGGGTGGTCAGAGACAGGAGTCCTCAAAAAGGTCAGACAGCAGCAGCCACGAACATGGCTTTAGTTTCAGCAGAGGAGCATCACGTGATAAAATACTCTCCTGAATGTACTGCAAGCAGAGGGGAGGGAGAAGCAGCTGTTGGCTCAGTGATCCTGAGAGGGGGCTGCTCCATGGTTTGTTTGTCTGTTTCATCCATCAGTAGCATTTTATTTTGGAAGTTTCTATGTGTTACATAGGTATTAACTCCCTTCTTTAAACCCCTACTCTTTCCCCCAAACCCAGAAAGATTTTTTAATGTTTTAAAACCTCCACACTCAGCATTGTATTCAAGGGTGAAGGTGAATTTTTAATGATTATTTTTTATGTTTGTTTCATTATAAAATGCTACTTATGTATTACAGCTAATTGGTAAAATCACAAAAAATTAGAAATAAAATACCAATAATTCTATTTCCCAAAGGCAATTCCTAGATTAAGTATATAATGAAATGAAATAAAAAATAAAATTGCAATTGTTAGTTTGTTGTATCTGTGTATTTGTAAGCCTTTAACAGTTGAAGTTATTTATGTATAACTTTATTAAATGCAACATTAGTTGTACAGATTCCCAGTTTATTCTTTCTTTCTTTCTTTCTTTCTTTCTTTCTTTCTCTCTCTCTCTCTCTCTTTCTCTCTCCCTCTCTCTTTCTCTCTCTCCTTTCTACCACTGAGCCATATCACTAGTCCTTTATTTTTAATATTTTAAATTTTTTTCATTTAGTACTGGGGATTGAACCCAGGGGCATTCTACCTCCAAGTTGGAATAGAAAGCCCTTTTGGTTTTGAAACTGGGTCTCCCTAGGTTGTTAAGAATCTTTCTAAGTTGCTGAGACTGGTTTCAAACCTGTGATCCTCCTGTCTCAGTCTCCCAAGTACTGGGATTACAGGTGAGCACCACCACGCCCAGAAATATTTTAGATTTTGAGGCAGGATGTTGCTAAGATGCCCGGGTAGGCCTCAAACTTGAGATCCTCCTGACTCAGCCTCCCAAGTAATTGGGATTACAGGTGTTTGTACCATGCCTGTCTAGAGTCTCAATTTCCTAGAAATAGGTGCAATTAGGAGCAGGGTTTGCATTAAAATAAAAATCAACTCGTGTGTAATACTTCAATATTAACTTTATGATGAAAATAAATAAAAAAATCCACTTATTTATCCATGGAGATCTGCTGAAAGGAAAGCAATAGTCCAACCTAATTTACCCAATACTTGAACCAAGATTCAAAGAGTGGGCTCTGAGGCCCTGACAGGTTTCCTCTACCATTCAGGGCAGGATGAGGAAGGATGGCACCACTCCAGGAGGTTCCCATGCCTATCTTCCTCATCAACACACCTCCTTCCTTCCCCTGAGTCACTGCCTTCCTGAGTTTTAAAACTAGAGCTTAATTTTGCCAATATTGGAACTTCAAGTGCTGTTATACAGCATCCCTCTGTGTCTTGTCCTTTGGTTCAACATTATTTATCAATTCATCTGTGTCATTGCAATTGGCCAACAGTACTCTACTGTGTGAACACAATGAATATTCTTCTTTGTCCTTCTGTGGATGACATGTGGGTTGTTTCCAATTCAGGATTCCCACAAATCATGCTTCTATGAATACTTTCGTTTGTGTATTTTGGTGCACATGTGCATTTATGCTTGGTGTGTACCTACCTCTGAGATTGCTGCATTAGGGGTAAGGAGGGTGTAGTTCAGTGGTAGGGCCCTTGCCTCGCATGCATGAGGCCCTGGGTTCAATCCCCAGCACTGCACAATATAAAAATAAAGATAAGGCAAAAGAGGTTGCTGCATTATAGGATTGCAAATGCCCAACTTGTGGGGCTGTTTTCCAAATAGGTCGGGCCAGCTCTTGCTTCATTAGTAGTGCTACACTTTCTCCTCTACAACTTGGAGGCACCAGTTTATTCAATTTTAGCCACTCTGCTAGCTGTGTGGTGGTACATCATTTCAGTTTTAACTTGGATTTTTGTCATGACAAATGAGGAGGAGCACTTTTCTTATGTTTGGTGGCTATTCATATATCCTCTTTAATGAAGTGCCCATTGGTAACTTTTGCTCATTTTTGATTGACCTGTTTGTCTTTTTATTAATTTCTAGAATGTCTTTACATATTCGGGACAAGTTACCATGCTTCAGTTTTCTTAGCTATACAATTGGAATGAGAATAATGTCCACATCATTAGGACATTATTATGAGGATTATATGAGATAATTCATGTAATGTCTGAGAAGCACATGTAGCAGAGAGTAATGTCACAGTATTACAATCATTAGCCTGATGATCATTAGTCCCCATACTGCCATCATTATGCTGCTAGAAGTTGTGGACATAGATCTCCACCGAGGCTTCTAACTTCCATTTGCTAGACTAAGCATTGCATGACAGTACTGTTGCCCATTCACAATCTTCATACTCAGCTCTACTCGTACCCACCCCGGGCCCCAAACCAGTATCAGAGGTGAGCAAATGCTGCTGCAGTTTTATTACATCACAACGCTATTTTTAATACGTTAAGATTGTGTTCTTCCTCACAAGAGAACAAGGCGATCTTCAAAACAAAAACCACCCGGGAATCATTTCTTTCCACAGGCTCTGCACAGAGCAGTTGGCATTTGGTATGTTCACTCCAAAAATTTTTTAAGAGTGATTTTACACCAGGAGGAAAACACAAAACAAAACAAAACAAAACTACTCCCTGAACACAGAAATAAAATGTATTAAAAATTAAAGCATGCACGATGTGAACGATCAAGTGTTTCAGGCTAAGCGCCCATTCTTACCTCATCCAACTTCCCCCCTGGTTCACCGGCCACAGGGAAGGAAAAAGGAACAATTTTTCTCCTCTGTTGTATTGGGGATTGCTTTGCTCCTGGTGTTCAGACAATAAACATTTCTTATAAACAAACAAACTTTAATAAGCCTGATTTTTTTCTCCCTCCATCTGTGGAATTTTCGCAGATAGATTAAATAAATTCTATTTGGGGAGGGAAACATGAGGGTGGGATAATTTATGCCTTCGCAACCAAAAATGACAGACAATCCTTCATTTATTATTCCTCACGGAGAACAGCTACTAATATCTCCCTTCTAGGTCCCTTAATTAAATTCAGCTTCTTCTATTTTTCTCTTGATTCACTCCCTTTCCTTCCCGGATTAACCTAGCTCTTCATGGTTATAATTCCTCAACTGTTAAATTTCATTTACATCATTTAAATTTCTGTAGATTTCTACCCCCCAGTTGAAAGTCAGTTGCTTATTCCCTTCACCTCTCTCCCAGGCAAGAAAATGATCCCACTTAGACCAGAGCTGACTAATTTATAAATGTCCACATTGAGATGTGTTATTCCATAAAATCAATATGTGTATGAATAGAGATTTTTGAAAGTGAGAGCAATTAGTGAAGGTCTATCAAGAACAATCATCTCCATCTTTAAAGGTCCTTCTGAAGAGTTACCTCTTCCATAAAATCCGGCCTTTTGCTTTGTGATCTGCAGTGTCTCCCTGTGGTAAGTCTGTGCATGTCTGTCATCCATGTTGGGCTTGGCCATGTGACATGCTTTACCCAATGGAGTGAGCACATTAACCATGTCCAAGGGGGGGACTTCAAAAGCATCACAGGTTCCCACCAACTCTCTTGCTCTTATATCTGAGTTTCCTTCAGCTTGGGCTCCAGAATGAGAAGGCACATGAAGCCAGAGGAACCAAGCTGTGGCCTCCTACATATGACATGAGCAAAAAAATAAGTATGTGAAGTTTGGGGATTATTCCTTATTTTAGCACTTAGCATTTCCACTCTTTTATTGGTATTGCTTATTTACTTGTCTTATTCAGGTATATTCCTTGAAGATAGAGCATGCATCTTCTTTATTGGGCTTCTGCATAGTTTTGTTCTTGGCAAACATTGGGAACTAATAGATATCATAGAATAAGTGACTGATGCAATGAAGATCTCTGAAGAGGAACATCGATTCTCTACTATGGCAGTTGTGTCTATTGAAGATGTTTATCTGCCTGAGCAGAAAAATGATCTTTCAGTATTTCCACTATGGGTTTTAGTTTCATCCTTGGGCTCATATAAAACCATCTAATTGCCTGTCCCTATGACAGTTCTCCAGTGTCTAACAATAATATGACTGCCCACTGTAGGATTTTGTCTTTGCAGATTAAATATTCTCAGTCTTTATCCATTCTTTTATCTCCCATGGTTCCAACCTCTTTGGTTCCTGGAGCTTCTCCTTTCTGAGTGCCCCAATTCACCATGCTCCTCTTGGAACAAGGGATGTGCAGTGAGCACCATCCTCCGTATGTCAACAGAACAGCACGAAATGAGGGAGGGTCATCTCCTCCTTACCTCTAGATAAATTACACTGTGTCTAACACAGCCCACAATTACTTTTGCTATTCTTGGCAGCTGTATCATGCTGCTGACTCATGAATCCAACCAAATATCTTTAGCCTTATTCAACAGCTTTTATTATCAATCCCTGCCTCAACTTGTGCCGTAAATTTAGGGAACCTGAGTGTTCCGAATGTTGATTCTTACACTTTCCCTGCTAGATTATTCACCTACTTTCGTGGATCCTGTCTATTTGGGAAAAGTAAAGCTTTGATTTCTGGGAAAGAAATTTGAAACAACTTTGTCCCATTAACCCTGTCTGACTAGAGAGTCCCATTGGCTGATTCAGCTGCCTACACTTTTTAAGGTGTTAGCTCTTTGCCAATAGTGTGGAGTCTTTGCTTAATCTTCCAGGGAGACTAGAAGAGTAGCATTTATATCATGCATCAATAAGCAGCTCTATCTATGTATGACTGGCAGACTCTAAGTGTCTCCTGATCCCAGCCTCCTAGTACTTGTACTCTTGCCTAATCCCTTCTTCTTGAGTATGGACAAGTCCTGTAATCTGCTTCTAACCAATAGGATACAGCAAAGACCCTGGTTTATATGTGATTCCATGTGTATGATTAGATTATGAGATTGTAAAATTGCCTTGTTTGGAGACTCTTGCTGGCTATGAAGATGTAAGGTCCCAAGCTGAAGCCCTCAGTCTGACAGTTTGCAAAAAACAGGATGCTGCCAAGGATCACCTGGGTCTGGCAGAGGATGCTTTTGCAGTGTGACCTTGAAATGAGGCTGTAGCCCTGGCTGACACCTTGTTTGCAACTTTCAGATGACACTCAGAGGCAAGGATTCAACAAAGCCAGAGCTCATCTTCTGACAAGCAAGAAACTGTGATATAGTAAATGTGTGAGGTTTTAAGCTGCTAAATTTGTTGTAAATTGTTATCTATCAATATATAACTAAGATTCCATGTAATCAGGTGGTAGAAACCAAATTCAATTGGAGGCCCATGGCATCACCAAGCCAAGAAAATGCAAGCTTACAGGCTCTTCCTGGAGGGTTTGATTGACTTATAGAACCTTTGGTGATTCCCATGTCCCATACTACCAGGATGTTACAAGGCCACCAATTATCATCATCATCAGCATTATTATTATTATTGGATATGTTTTCTATTATTTTCCTAACCTAACTTTCTGGTTACCCCTCTCCCTCTGTGGTTCCAGTTTTCATCTTTCCCTGCCTGTTGGATCCCTTGTATTTGTACCCAGATACGAATATTTGCTGCCTGTCATTTGGACTCCTAACTTTGATTCTCTACTAGAGTAGGGCTCCCCAGGGTGATCCCTCAAATATTCTCACTGGGAGGCATTTCCATCTTGCTTCTGTTATACTTTGCAGGCCTGACTCTCCAAGACCTTCTGCCCAAGGACAATTACCTAGTGTTCTAGGTCCCTTGGATGGTGAAAAACCTCCAGCCAAGTGTGAACTTTAGCACAGTGAGGAATACTGACAATGTCATTGAGGTCACCTGAAACCATTTTGTTACTTCATTGGGGTTTTTCTCCTCTTTGAGTCTGAGCTCTTTCATCATCATCATCATCATTATCATCATCATCATCATCATCATTATCATCATCATCATCTTAAAATTCTATGCATATATTAAGTATAAAATGGAACACATAAGTACCAGTAGTTGGCTAAGAGTCACTTCCCTATATGTGCTGATGGCCCTCTGGTGAATGACCCCAGGCCATAGATTCTGGGAAAGAATTTGGTGTCCTGAGGCTAGTTTAAATTCTTCTTGTCATTTCTGATGGCTCAGAGACTGACACTGGGGCCTGAGGGAGGAGCCGAAGACTTGGTCTTTGTGTTTGTGCCACTGTGCTATTTTTACATGCAGCTGAGCTTGCCAGAGAAAGCTCTTCTGATTGCCTTAGTCCTAATGTACTTTAAATACTATGTATGCACAGAGAGATGGAGAATCCTGGTGCTATATATCTAGGCCCAAAAAGCAAAGGGATCTTGAGATTAGCGCTCTTCTCTAAGATTTGACCTTTTAGGTTCGGGAAGCTCCTTAATGTATTACTGCAGAGGCAAAACATATGCTATGAACTAGTTGAAACATGCCAATGGGCAGCCCAAGAATTCTGAAGAATTCAGAAAGGGAACTGAGCTAATGCTAATATAAACGCTTGATTATACTGACAGAAAAATGGAAACTCAGAAAGGTTTAATGCTTGGGCCAAATTTATGCAGTTAATTAATAGCAGCATCCAGACTTTATTTCATACAAGGTAGCCTCGGTGTTCTTTGAAAGGCTGTAAAGAAATTAAAGCCTAGAGGATAAAGTCAATCACCTTCAATTACTTAGAGAAGGGGTGAGTTCTTACATAGGAGGCTGGATCTGAGACAGCAGGCACCAGATCCAAGCACAATCATTCTGCAGCTCCTTGTCTAGACTTGGAGGAGTCCACATAATAGGCAGGGATGAAAATAGCACCTGCTAAATTAAGGGAGACCAGGACCTCAGAAGACAAGGAGACAGGCATGCTCTCCTTTCCCTACGGTCCCATGTGGATACAGTGAGCCTCTTAGATGAAGTTTGGATATTATAGGACTGTTTATTTCCTTGTTTCTGCTCTTCAGCATTTAGTAAAAGGCCTATTGATTTTCATTATTTTTAATTCCAGCCTCGCCTCAGCTGTACAGTGGGGAGTTAATGGAAAGGTCTTTTTTGTCTGGGCTGGAGAATTTGGAAGATTATTACCCTCTGAGGCCAGCAGAATGATAATAGTGGGAGCCAAAGAAGAATGCAAAGGGAAGAAGAATCTGAAAAATGAGGTCAGGATTTGTCCTCCAGAGCATTCTCTTTCCATATCGACTTTGGAGATCATGGTTGCAAGTTTTGCTAACAATCTGCTTAGGGTGTAGGCAAAAGGAAGAAATTCAACTAATGCTATGTACATATGTGAAATTGTCTCCATATATGAAATTGTCAATGCCAGTCTCATCAATATCATGTATAGGAAAGGGGAGGGAGTGGGGTGGGACCCGAGTACTGGAAGCTCACCAAGTGCTGTGTACATGATGTCCCTGTCACTCTGAACCTCACTATGCTATGTGAGTATAATGCACCAATAAAAGTATATTAAATATCATCAAATCTCCATGCCTTACCATCTACTCCCTCAACACTCTCTTATGTGCCCATAATCTTTTAACTGGATGTGTATCTGACTTGTATTGGAGTTGGTTATGAATCATCCCACCAGATTATAATCCTTTTCAGTGAAAGAAAAGAATCTTTTTTTTTTTTTTTTTACCTATACCAACTCCTTCCTTTAGCCCCTACTTCAAGTGATTAAAATATTGACTTAAAGGTAGTAGTTCAAAAAGTATGATTCTAGCACCGGGCGTGGTGGCGCACGCTTGTAATTCCAGTACTTTGGGAGGCAGAGACCGGAGGATCCGGGTTCCAGGCCAGCCTCAGCTCGTGCATGCGTGCGCGCGCACGCGAGCATTCTCTCTCTCTCTCTCTCTCTCTCTCTCTCTCTGTCTCTCTCTCTCTCTTTGTCTCTCTACCTAGTCTCTCTCTCTACCTAGTGAGGCCCTCCACAACTTCGTGAGACCCGATTTCAAAATAAAGTATAAAAAATAGGGCCGGGGGCGTAGCGGGAAGGTAGAACGCCCCTGCGTTCAATCCCCGGTACCGCAAAAAAAAAAAAAGTATGATTCTGTTAAGAGAGAAGCAGCAACATGTGAAAGCTAGGTACTGGCCTCTGAAATCAGCCTGTGTTGAGATGTGTCTTCCATGAGCACTCACCTGTGACATCTACCAACATACTTGACCTTTCTGTGCCCACCTTTTCCAATGTGTAAGTCATGATGCTAGTACTGTCTATGAGCAGGGTTGGTGTGAGTATTAAGATAGTCAATTCTAAAAATACCACTTAGAACATCCCATTATTGGCACTTGGGATGCCATCCCAAAGGCAGTTCCCCAGCACAGGACTCCGTGGTCTTTACTCTATGCGTGATGGCAGAAGCTCCAACTTCTTCTTCTTCAGAGACTGGTTCCCCCAGTCTCTGGCCTCTGACATTCACTTCCAGCACAACCTCTCCAACAACTCACCTGCCCTTTCCCTAACATGTAGTAACTAACACATCCCATAGCTGGTTTTGCCTCAGTTTCTTTGCTTTGATGCTTCTATGGGTCTCCTGAGGTTGAACTGTGGAAACATCACCTGTTGGAGCATCTGTTTCCTTTCAACCTCTCTCTTTTCTCTTTCTCCAATCCCCAAAGGGTTAGGATTTGGAAGAAATCACTGAGTCCATGAGTGATCATCGAGGAGTCCACATTTTATGGTCTGATAACACTGTCAGGGCTGGGATGACGATATTGGTCTCTGGTGTCTCCAGATGTACAGTACTGCATAGAGGATTCTCTGCTCTATTTTGGGATATCTTCTGAGGGAATTGACCACTGCTTAATGCCAAGGCCTGACTTCCAATGTAGTGAACACCTGTGGACATTGTGTTCCTTCTGGGTCAGTAGTTCTTGAAGTATGGTCCAGCACCAGCAGCTACAGCATCACCTGAGAACTTTCTAGAAATGCAAATTATTGGACTTCACTCCAGACCTACAAAATTAGAAAACTCTGGGGACGGAACTAACATTCTGTATTTTCCAAGCCTTCCAAAGCCTGAGATTGTGTACAAAATTAAGATCCATTATTCTAGGCCTACAAACCACACTATCTGAGGTTGTACTACAAATGAGTAGTGAAATCTCTACCAGATGTCTCTTACATCAGATGAAGAATTGTGCAATGGTGTTTTTCCAAACTTCTATAATGACAAGGCTCATATGGTGGAAGTCATTGAAAAAACTCCTCAGGTTCTGCCCCTGATCCTCTGAATCAGAATGGCCAAGGGCAGAGCTTGAGAGGATGAGTTCTTGACCAGTGTCACAAGTGAATTTTATCAGTGAGGTTTTTTGTTGTGGTGGTACTGTGAATTGAACTCAGGAGCATTCTACCTCTGAGCTATGCTCCTAGTGCTATTTGAAGTCTCACATCACAATGAATATCTATTTGATGTCAACATACATGCACACAGCTCTTAGTGTCCCCCCGCCTCCCCCACCCGTATGAAATACCAAGAATGATGATGGTTTATTCTCACATGTACATATTGTTTATGATAGTAATTCCACTGATTCACCTCTTTCTTGCCCTTCCCCTTCCCTTCTACCACCCCCCTTTCCCCACTGAAGGTTCTCCATTATCAACTGGAGTCCCTTGTGTGTCCCCACTATTCCTTAGGTTGCACATATTAATGAAAAAATATGACCCTTCTTTTTTGTGATTGACTGATCTTGCTTAACATAATGTTCTCCAAATCCTTCCACTTTCTTGCAAATGATGTTATTTTGTTCTTTATTGCTGAGTAGAATTCTATTGTGTGTATTTCCCGCAATTTTGTAATCCACTCATCTGTTGATGGGCACCTAGGTTGGTTCCATAATTTGGCCACTGTGATTTGTGCTGTTATGAACATGGGTATGCATATATTACTGTAGTTTTCTGGTTTCAATCCCTTTGGTATGATACCCAGTGGTAGTATAGCCAGATAATATGATGGATCCATTCCCAGTTTTCTGAGGAATCTCCACACTGATCTCCATAATGGTTGAACTAGTTTGGAATCCCACCAACAGTGTAGAAGAGTCCCAATTTCCCCACATCCTCGCCAACATTTGTTGTTTGACTTCTTACTGATTGCCATTCTAATTGGGGTTAGATGAAATCTTAGAGTAGTTTTGACTTGCATCTCCCTGATTGCTAATGATGCTGAACATTTTTTCATATATCTTGAACATTTTTTCATGTATCTATTGGCCATTTGTATCTCTTCTTTTGTGAAGTATCTATTCACTTCAGTTGCCCACTTCTTGATCAGATTATTTGTTTGCTTAGTGTAAAGTCTTTTAAGTTCTTTATATATTCTAGATTTTAGAACTCTGTCAGAGGGATGGCTTGCAAAGATCTTCTCCCATTCCATAGGCTTTCTCTTAGGCTCTTGACGGTTTCCTTCAATGAGCAGAAGCTTTGTAGTTTAATTATATCCACTTATTAATTCTTGTTTTAATTTCCTGTGCTTTGTAGATCTTGTTGAGGAAGTTTCTACCTGTCCCTATATGTTGGAGTGTTGAACCTATGCCTTCTTCTAATAATTTCACAGACTCTGGTCTAACTCCCAGGTCTTTGATCCATCTCGAGTTGACTCCTGTGCAGGGGAGAGGTAAGGATTTAGTTCCATTTTTCTACTGGTAGTTACCCAGTTTTCCCAGCACCATTTGTTGAAAAGACTGTCCTTTCTCCAACGTATGTGTTTAGCACCTTTGTCAAAAATCAATTGACTATAAATTTATGAACTTGTTTCTGTATCTTCTAGTCTGTTCCACTGGTCTATGTGTCTGTTTTTGTGCCAATATATTGCTGATTTTATTACTATAGCTCTGTAGTAGTACAATTTGAAATCAGGAATTGTTATGCCTCCTGCATGGTTCTTATTGCTTTGGCTATTCTGGGTCTTTTGTTTCTCCATATAAAATTAATGACTGATTACTTCTAGATCTGTGAAAAACGATGTTGGTATTTTGATAGGGATTGCATTGACTCTGTAGATCATTTTTGGCAGAATGGCCATTTTGATAATATTTATTCTGCCTATTCAAGAGCAGGGGAGATCTTTCCATCTTCTAAGATCTTTGATTTGTTTCTTCAGTGTTCTATAGTTTTCATTATAGAGGTCTTTTACCTCTTTGGTTAAGTTTATTCCAAGGTATTTGATTGGTTTTGAAGTTATTGTGAATGGAATTGTTTTCTGGATTTCTTTCTCAGTGTATTCATGGTTGGCATATATGAATGCTACTGATTTTTTTAGGTTGATCTTGTATCCAGCTACTTTGCTGAATTTGTTAATGAACTCTAGTAGATTTTTGGTTGAGTTCTCTGGGTCTTCTAAATATAGGATCATATCATCTGCAAATAAAGATAATTTTAATTCTTCTTTTCCTATTTGAATTCCTTTGATATCCTTCTCTTGTCTTATTGCTCTGGCAAGAGTGTCAAGGACTATATTGAAAAGGAGTGGTGATAGTGGGCATCCTTGTCTTGTTCCTGTTTTTAAGGGGAATTCCGGCAATTTTCCCCCATTCAATATGATGTTGGCTTTGGGTTTCTTATACATTGACTTAATGATGTTGAGGTATGTTCCTTCTATTCCAATTTTCTGTAGAGTTCTTAACCTGAATGGATGTTGAGTTTTGTCAAATGCTTTTTCCGTAACTATTGAAATGATAATGTGATTCTTGTTTTTAGTTCGATTTATATGGTGTATAATGTGTATTGTTTTGCGTATGTTGAATCAGCCTTGCTTTCCTGGGATGAAACCAACTTGGTCATGGTGTATGATTTTCTCAATATGGGTTTGAATGAGCATGGCTAGTATTTTATTTAGAATTTTTGCATCTATGTTCATTAATGATATTGGTCTGTAATTCTCTTTTCTTGAGGTATCTTAATTTGGCTTTGGTATTAATGTGATGTTGGCCTCATAAAAGGAATTTGGAAGAATTCCATCTCTTTCAATTTCACAGAATAGTTTATGAAGTATTGGTTTTAGTTTGTCCATAAAGGTTTTGTAGAATTCGGCTGGAAAACCATCTGGACCTGGGATTTTCTTTGATGGCATATTTTTTATTGCTGTTTCTATCTCTATGACTGCTATTGGTTGATTCAGGTTTTCTATATCCTCTTTGTTCAATTTAGGTAGGTTGCATGTGTCTAGAAATCTTTCAATTTCTTCCATGTTTTCCATTTTATTGGAATATAAGTTTTCAAAGTAGTTTCTTATGTTCCTCAGGATTTCTCCACTATCTGTGGTGATGTCCCCTTTTTAATTTCTGATTTTGGTAATTTGAGTTGATTCTCTCCTTCTTTTGGCTAGGTTAGCTAGTCGTTTGTCAATCTTGTTAATCTTCTCAAAGAACCAGTTCTTGTTTTGTTGATTCTTTGTATTGTTTCTTTTAATTCTCTATTTCATTAATTTCTGCTCTGATTTTAGTTATCTCCTGCCTCCTACTGGCTTTGGGCTTCGACTGTTCCTGTTTTTCAAGATCCTTCAGGTGTGTCATTAGGTTATTAATTTGGATGTCTTCTGTTTTTCTTATGTGGGCACTCAGTGCTATAAATTATCCTCTTAACACTGGTTTTAAAGTGTCCCATAGATTTTGGTACGTTGTGTCTCTGTTTTCGTTTAATTCCAGGAATTTTTTATTTCTCCCCTCATTTCTTTTCTGATCCATTCCTCATTCAGAAGTGTATCATTCAGTCTCCATGTACTAATGTGATTACTTTTAGTCTTCCTGTTGTTAATTTCCAGTTTCATTCCATTGTGATCTGAGAAGATGCAGGGAACTATATCACATCTTTTGAACTTGCTGGTACTTGCTTTGTGACCCAGTATGTGGTCTATTTTGGAGAATGTTCCATGGGCAGCTGAGAAAAATATGTATTAAGGTGTTGGTGGTTGAAATAATCTGTATTTGTCTATTAGATCCATCTGGCCTATGGTTTTCTTTAGTTCTGAACAATCTTTATTCATCTTTTGTCTGGAGAATCCATCTAGTGGCGTGAGTGATGTGTTGAAGTCTCCCAATATTATTGTGTTTGGGTCTATTTGGGACCTGATGTCCCGAAGACTTTGTTTTATGAATGTGGTTGCACCCACATTTGGGGTGTAAATGTTTTCTAGTATTATATCTTCTTGTTGGATTGTTCCTTTTATTAGTAAAAAGTGACCCGCTTTGTCTCTTCTGATGTGTTTTAGCTTAAAGTCTGTTTTGTCAGATATAAGTGTTGCTACCCTTGCTTGTTTTAGATCTCCATTTGAATGGTATATCTTTTCCCATCCTTTTACCCTAGCGTATGAGTATCTTTGTCTAGAAGGTGAGTTTCTTGCAAGCAGCATATAGATGGGTTATTCTTTTTAATCCACATTGCCAGTCTATGCCTTTTAATTGGGGAGTTGAGTCCTTTGACATTCAATGTTATTATTGAGATATGATTTTGGTTTCCTGTCATTTTGAGTTCTATTTTCTGTTTGCTGTAGTGACAAATCTCCTTGTTTAGTTCCCTACCTGGTGGAGTTCACCTCTCTTGTGGTTCTGAAAATTGCTTGTTTTTCCGTCTTTGTGATTTATTTCTTTTAGGATTTTCTCCAGTGTTGGCTTGGTCCTCATTAATTCTTTTTTTTTTTTGTGGTACTGGGGATTGAACCCAGGTACATTCTACCTCCACACTACACCCCCAGCCCTATTTTTTATGCTTTATTTTGAAACTGGGTTTCACGAAGTTGCGGAGGGCCTCACTAGGTAGAGAGAGAGAGAGACAGGGAGAGAGAGAGAGAGAGAGAGAGAGCACTGAGGCTGGCCGTGAACCCGGATCCTCCGGTCTCCGCCTCCGAAAGTACTGGGATTACAAGCGTGCGCCACTACGCCTGGCTCTCATGAATTCTTTAAGTGTTTTTTTATCATGGAACATTTTTATTTCTCCATCAATTTTACATGATAGCTTTGCTGGATATATTAGTCTTGGTTGGAAGTGTTTTCATCCAGGGTCTGGAGTACTTCATACCAATCCCTTCTGGCATTCTTGACTTGGGTTGAGAAGTCTGGGGTGATTTTTATTGTATTGCCCCTGTATGTCACTCTTTCTTTTGCTCTTGCTGCTTTTAGGATTCTTTCTTTGGTCTCTACGTTAGACATTTTAATTATTACGTGGTGTCGGGATGTCCTTCTTTGGTGCTGTCTCAACGGTGCTCTAAATGTCTCCTGTATGTGAATGTCCAAATCGCTTTCTATGTTCAAAAAATTCTCTGAAATTATTGCTTTTAAGGGGTTTCTTATACCCTTGGTCTATGCTCCTAAACCTTCTTCGATGCCTTTTATTCTTAGATTAGGATGTCTTGTATTCTCCTCTATTTCTTGGATGGCCAGGATGTGTTGTTGTAATATCTTCTGTATATCATCGAATGTGTTTTCAATTTTGAATGAACTGTCTTCCAGGAGTGACACCCTGTTTTCCATGTGGTCGAGCATACTAGAGTTGGTTTCTATTGCAGTCTTTAATTTGTTTATTGACTCCTTCATTTCGTTTAGTGTTTCTTTCTTAGAGCCTCAACTTCTTCCTTCATCTCCTCTATGCTTTCTTTGAGGTCTTTCATCATTCTTAAGATTAAAATTCTGAATACTCCGTCTTGCATTTCCTGTAGGTCAGAATGAGTAATCTCAATGATGCATAGTGAGTGTTTCTTGTTTCTTCACTGTTCCTCATTCTCGTATTTTCAATTTTGTGTTTCTGTTGCCCCCACATCATCTTCCTTTCTATGTATAAGACCTCTTGATGGGCCCTGTAGACCCAATTGGGTCAGTGTGCTGCAGGCTGTGGTTCCCTCTCGTCTGGTTGACCAGGGTGCAGTGTGTGTGTGTGTGTGTGTGTGTGTGTGTGTGTGTGTGTGTGTGTGACGCAGATTCCGGAGCTCAGGTGTTGGCACATGAAGCGCACTTCGAGGCGCGGTGTTGGATGCGGGCTCCGACACAGGTGATGGTGTCGGAAGATGCCTGGTCTCTGAGGCGTGGGTGCTGAGGGTCGCCCAGGCCCCATGGGATACACACGTGCCCCGGGTTTCGGTAGGAGTTGCTGGAGGTTGCCCAGGCTCTGAACCAGGCGCTGTGTATCTTGCGTGGGCCCAAGGTTGGTGTGGACTCTGGGTATCAGGTACCTTAGGGTGCATGGGTGCTGAGGCAAGGTGCAGAGGATCGCACGTGGGCCCTAGTGAAGTGCACGGGCTCCTGGGCCTCAGGTGGCGGTGTGCCGGAGCCTGTCCTGGCTCTGAGATGGCTTGGAGGGTTGTGCGGGTCTCGGTGGCAGCACCGGAGTTTAGCCGGGCTCTTTAGTGCGGCACTGAGGCTCCTGCGCAGGTGAGAGAGGTGCAGGTTCTGTGTCTTGCGTAGCAGCACTGGAGGGTGTGGGGGTCTAAGGTGGGGCTTGGAGGGCCACCTGGGTCTCGGCGGAACGCGGGGGCCGCCTGGGTCGCGCGGGATTGAGCAGCTGGTCACCTGGATCATGTGGGATGGTGCACCTGGCCTAGGTGGAGCGCAGGGGTCGCTTGGGTCAGGTGGGATGGCATGGTTGGCCTGGGTGGAGCAGAGGGGGGCCTTCCTTGTTGCTCAGGACGGGGTGGCTGGTCTAGGTGGAGCACAGGGCCCCCCCTTTTGCTTGGGACAGGGTGGCTGGTCTAGGTGGAGCGCAGGGGACTGCCCTTGTTGCAAGGGACAGCACAGCTAGCCCAGGTGGAGTGCAGGGGGACCGCCCAGATTTTGCCTGGAGTGGGGCTCCAATGCTGGGTATTGGGGATCATGTGGGCTCATAGTGCGTTGGGGGGAGGTGTGCGACTGTGGTGGGAGCTCGTGCTAGGGCAGTCTTTGAAGAATTTTCAGGATCTGTTGTTGGGATGGCCCCACCACTCACAGAACTCTGCTGCATTTTTTTCTGCTGATTTGCTGGTGGTGCCGGGGGTATTAGCCCCAGCTCTAGGGTCCTGGTTAAGATGGCTCCTTACCAATGCTGCTGACACGGGATTGCAGCTTTCTGTTGGAATCTGTAGCTTGTAGGCTCTGTGTCTGTGTAGTCATACTCGGGTTGCTGGATTTGGGGTTTTGGTTCTTCTGTGGCTATGCGATGTTGTTTAGTTCTGTGCCCCCGAGGCGATTTTGAGACAGCCTTGTTCAGGGGCTCCTATTCCGTCACCATCTTGAATCCTCTCCTTGGATAGGTTTTAGATGAACTTATAAAAAGACATGGGAAAGTAGGATTTTGAATTGTGGAATGGAAATTAGAATGAAATGTATCAATGAGAGTTAATGAGTTGAAGATACCAGGAGTTTATAGCACCAATTTTGGCATTCTCTCCATTCCATAGCATACAGATGTTCACTTAAAATAGGTCCTTAGAGTAAACTAAGTGGTACAGCGTGTGCCTAGCCTTGTGTTAGCAAGGCCCTGGGTTCAATCCCCAGCACTGCCAAAAAGAAAAAAAAAAACTCTTTGAGTTTGAGAGTACTTCTAACATTTAATCCACAAATTTCCCTTTCAAGAAAATAATGTTCCAAAATCAGGGAGAAATTTTATACAGAAATATACTTATTTCAGCTTTTTGTATAACAGCTTTCTAATTGGAAGCCATCTCTGTGGGATGACTGTCTCTCTATGGTATGCTCACTTTATGGTATAAATGCTTTCAAAGCATTTAAAATTTGGAAAATGTTTGTTAAAAAGTGAAGTGAAAAAATCAGTGCACAAAGTGTTCCATAAATATAATCACAATTATATGGAATAAGAGAACAAAACCCTACCAAGTGAGAAACAGTAGTTAGACAGACAACATTATTATAAGAATTGCTTTTAGATGACAGGCTTTTTGTTGTTGACTTAAGTATAGTTTTGTTTTTAACCTTTACCATTTCTTTTTTTTTTTTTGTATTGGTGCATTGTG
>PVJS01024896.1:9166-20577 GCA_004027185.1 Glis glis
ACCAGGGATTGAACCCAGGGGCATTTTACCTCCAAGCTACATCCCCGGCCCTATTTTTTTTTTATACTAGGTGCTCACACACGTGCAAATCACAAGTGCAGGGGAGGCTGGTGCCCACTCAGGGATGATTTTTTTTTTTTTTTGCGGTACCGGGGATTGAACCCAGGGGCATTCTACCTCTGAGCTACACCCCTGGCCCTATTTTTTATACTTTATTTTGAAACCGGGTCTCACGAAGTTGTGGAGGGCCTAACTAAGTAGCTGAGGCTGGCCGTGAACCCGGATCCTCCGGTCTCCGCCTCCCAAGTACTGGGATTATAAGCATGCGCCACCATGCCCGGCTAAATACTTCTTGATTAAGAACTTTAAGTTGGTTTTTTTTTTTTTTTTGGTACTGGGGATTGAACCTAGGAACACTCTACCTTTGAGCTACATCCCTAGTTCATTTATTTATTTATTTATTTTTGAAACGGAGTCTCACTGGGCTGAGAGTCTTGCTAAATTGCTGAAGGCTGTGATTCTCATGTCTCTTGTCTCAGCCTCCCATGCCCAACGGAACTTTCAAGATTTTTAATGTTTGTTTTTGGAGCATGAACCAGCATTGTGTCTCGTCAGCGTTTCATCATTCCACTCTATTCAAGGTCACCAGAGATAGTTCATTCGTGAATCGATTCATTTGTTCAGTTAGTTGATCAACTTTCGAGTGTTCAAAATGTGAGCGGTGTTGTGCAAGGTGCTGGAAATGAAAGATGTGGCTGGAGGTGCTTTCTGTGACCTGGGACTATGGCATCCATGGGACTACAGGGAGAGCCCCAGGGTGGAGGGAAGCCCCGGACACTGTGGGAGCTCAGATGATGGAGATGTGAACATCCAGGAGGATCTCAGAAGAGGCCCTGCCTGATGTGCATCTTAAAGGCTGAGAGATGCAAAAATGTGCTTTAAATAAATATATATATTATATATATATATATATATATATGAGAAAAACAAACAAGAGAAGAAAGCACAGCATGTTGTTAGTACAGTTAGAAGTTGTGCAGGTGGACACTGAGAAACGATTCAAGGCAGGTTGGCAAGCGTTAACCAATGCAGGGTCTTAGCTAAGTTATCTAGATTTGGTCCTTGGAGAGCTAGGGAGTTGTTGAAGGATTTCGACACATAGATGCTTTTTAAGTTTGAGATGTGCATTAAATAAAGATTATTCTGTCTTTAGCGTTGACTCTCCTGCCACTTTTATTCCAATATGACTGAGACTCTAGTATTTTAAGATCCAAGTTTCTTGACATCTCAGTTAATAAGGTCTCTACGAAGAAGACACAGCGGTTCATAGTTGAGGTTGGCAATTAATGTAATAAGGCCCAAACATTTTTATAACTCCTTTACATATTATTAAATAATGTCTATGTGGACTCTAGTTGTGTCCAAGATTTTTGGGGCCTAAATAGTCATATCTTGTCAGGTGTCCATAAATAGACAAGATCAAATGAGAAGGGATTCTATGAATATTAAAGTGGGGCACAAACACGAAATATGTAATGCCTGGCACACATGTAATGTCTGCTTAAAATAAACATGTCGCCGGGTGTGGTGGCGCACGCTTGTCATCCCAGTACTTGGGAGGCTGAGACAGGAGGATCGCAGGTTCGCGGCCAGCCTCAGCTACTTAGCGAGGCCCTCCGCAACTTAGTGAGACCCTGTTTCAAAATAAAGAAAAAAATAGGGCTGGGGGTGTAGCCCAGAGGTAGAATGCCCCTGGGTTCAATCCCAATAAATAAATAAATAAATAAATAAACAAACATGTTGGTAAAGCAAAATAACATTCGCAGCCATACCCATGGTCCCTTCGTAGTTCTCAGACTCCATGGTGAGGAAGCTGTTCACTTTCTTCACGGCGCCCATCTGGACCTCCAGGTCAGCCAAGTTTCTCACAACCCAGTTCAAATAGTTGGTAATCTGTGTCAGGTGTCAAAATTTCACACATTTATAATAAAAAATAAGCAAATTCCTACTCACTGGGCATTTAGGGATAGGATGACTTAGTGGTGCTCATCAGTTGGTATAATTCTTAAGGGCCGTAGATCAAGACCAGGGAGACCCTCGTGCACATAGGGGCAGCGAACGTGCCTGCTCTCCCCGCCCTGTGCCCATCACGTGAACTGTCCTCTGATTTCCCTGCCCAGTCAGGGAGCTGTATACACTTCTCTCATTTATCTTCATCCTCATATTGGTGTCCCCAACTGAGTTGTGAAATCAGGACAGACACTGCATAGAACTCTGGGAGCACTCGGACCACTGGACTTGAGTTTTAAACTCAGTTAACAAGGTCAAAAATGACTCCAGCTGTCCTCAAATGTTAGGTGTGGTCCCAAATCTACTACTGTTTGCAAGCTGCCATCTTGTTATGAATTCCAAACTTCTCCTCTAATAATGCCCATGAATAAGAGTTGTTACCAACAACAGAAAGCTCCTCCGACCCTCAACAGAAAGAGAGATTTTCATCCCATACCTACCGTAAGCGCGTACAGCAGACCCAAGCCCACCAATCCGGAATTGGAAGACCCGCTAATGGATGCTATGGATGCCGTGAGAACAATGCAGGCGCCCAGGTAGTCCTGCAAAAGAGCGAGAGAGAAGCTGCGAGGCGGTTCTCAAGAGTCTCGAACCAATCTTAACCAGCCGAGAGAAGGGATCAGGAAGAGAATGCACGCCATTCCATGTGTGTCCTGTTCGTTCGGAGGAAGGCTACCGAAGCTGTGGAGCAAGGATAAATTGCAACATTAACTGGAGTGGGGAGTGCTACCTCGTCCTCATTACACACCAGAAGGTAAGGGTTCGGAGAAATTAAATAAATACCTCATCAGAAGTTAAGCTGGCATTGATGTCATGACCAGATCGGACACCGGGTTTTTATTTTTCCCCCGTTTATATTGCATCATGTTGCTAGACAGGGAGGTGTTTTCGGACCTGAGTTTTTAGGTTAGATTTCGTGTGCGCTCATGTTGGGAGTGCGCTCACTCCCCTGTGTGCTAGAGCAAGGCCTTTGCAAAAATGTCCCTCTGCTTAACTGTTTGTGATCTGTGTCTGAGCTTTGTGTCAACTGTCCTTAGAGTCTTGGGACATCAGGTCTGCAGAGTTCATGTGAAGGAGAATAAGGCCATGAGGGCCAGCCCTAGATTCCGATGAGAGACAGCGGACATTGTTCATTTCCAGACACCCTATCCTGCACCTTGCCATTTCCCAACCTTCTTATGTAGTGGTCTGTCTCATCTCTTGAAAAAGAAATCCAAAAAACTGCTCACACTGATGCATCCCATGGACCCAAAGCAGGTAGAATTTCAGACATGGAATTATCTAGAATTATCTAGAATTATCTCTGGCCCCTCAAAAAAAAAAGTCTAGCAACTGGGTGATAAGACTTTATTAACAGTAATGGAGTGTTCGCTGCACTGAAATCAAAGAATGAAGCCCCTCGACTCAGTCGCCATATGCATGTTGCTGCCCCTTTCAAGCCCGGGTCCAGAGAACGAGCTGTTGGGGAACACACAAGGACCCCAGCCTTGGAACCGGAACTGGGTTCGAGTGCTGGCTTTGCCAGTTACAGCTCGTGAGCTCAGACAAGTCATTGAAACCTCTTTGAGTCTCAGTTTTAATTTGGAAAAGAGAAACAATACCTACTTTGCAGAGACTTTTAAAGAAATAAATACGTTCAGTATCAGTTAGATTTCCCCATTTCCCTGTATCAGGATGTCTTCTTTTCCCTCCTGACTGATTTTCAAATATTTGAAGCAAGCTTAAAAACGTGTGCGCATCATAAACCTTCAAAGGTCAAAACAGGCACTAACATCGATTCCCATAATTGTTACAAACAATAAAAAAGGAATCAGGCAGAGTTAATCACTTGAAGCACTAAATCCCACAGAGGTAGTAAATGCTTCTGGGGTTGCTTCCTCTGATGTACCCGTTGTTAACAACTTATCCCATCCCAGTCAGAATTCTCCTTCTTTCTCCCTTAATTCGAAGCAATAACTGGATGGATGCAGAATCCCACCAGTACAGATTGTTCTTCTGTGGTTTATAAATACCGGTATGTCCCCAAATACATCTAAAACATTTAGAGCAATATGACTTTTTCCTTTTCCACTCGCTGCGTAAAGTTCATACTTTCAAAGTTACATGATTCATTTGTTATTTACCTACTAGCTTTTCTAGAAAGACTCATAAAGATTTTCGGTGACAAGTTACAGAAAATAAACTGGTACCAGAGGATGCTTCTAGCAAGGGGTTCCTGGCTGTATATAAAGAAGTAAGCCATTCAGCCACTGAGACATTTCTGTGGGTCTCAGTGTCAAGGGTTTGAAGCAAAGCACTTTTATTAATTTCTATTTTCTGTTTCGGGCCAGTTGACTTCTTTGGGAAGAAAAGCCTTATTCATTCATTCACACATCATTTTATTTTATTTTATTTTATTATTTTATTTTATTTTATTTTATTTTATTTTATTTGTGGTACTGGGGATTGAAGCCAGGGTCATTCTACCTCTGAGCTACACCCCCGGCCCTATTTTATTCTTTATTTTGAAACAGGGTCTCACTCAGTTGCGGAGGGCCTCACTAAGTAGCTAAGGCTGGTCTTGAACCTGCTATCCTCCTGTCTCAGCCTCCCAAGTACTGGGATTATAAGTGTGAGCCACCATGCCTGGCCACACATTCTTTAAAAAGTGTAATTTAGGTCATATAACTTTCCTGTTGAGAATTATCAATGTCAGGCAGGCATGATGGTGCACGCCTGTAATCCCAGTACTTGGGAGGCTGAGACAGGAGGATCACAGGTTCAAGGCTGGCCGTCAGCAACTTAGCAAGACCCTGTCTCAAAATGAAAAATGAAAAGGGTTGGGGGTGCAGCTCAGTGGTGAAGCACCCCTGAGTTCAATCCCCAGTACCACAAAAATGTGTTTTCTAAGGAATCAGAATGCTTTAGGGAGGCATTTGATCAGAATTTTATCTTGACCTGTAAAAAGGACAAAGCTCTTTTGTGAACAATGTTTATCAAGAAAATATAGCAAAATCACTAAATTCCAATTACTTCCCTTCCAATAGAATAGAGGCAGAGGAATATGAAACTGATAGGTCATATAGAACTTACGTCATCTCTCTATTTTCCACTCCGTTTACTGTACAAATTCAGTGAACTACAAAGCCACTCTATGGTGCTGCCCTCTTTCTGTTTCTCTGCAAACAGGTGGACAGCAAAATGACTTAAAGGCGATAAATTAAGAAAGGAGCAACGGAGGGACAGCAGCTCAGTGACCGCACGTCCACTGTTGCAGTCTTACCCAGTGACAGACACCTGTCAAGACGACATGGTGCAAAGAGAGATTCAAGTCAGGAAATCATCCTAAGTCTATTCATCATCTACTTTCAAAAGAGAACCCAACCACACGACACTTTATTTGTAAATTGCTAAATTATAACTCCTCTGAATTTTATGAATCCAACAGGCCCCTCCTCCCCAGCCCTTTTTTAAATTTTTTTTTTTGTTTCGGAACAGGGCCTCACTAGGTGGCTGAGAGTGTCACTATTGCTGAGGCTGGCCTCAAACCTGCAATCCTCCTATCTCAGCCTCCCAAGTGTTGGGATGACAGGTGAGCGACACCGCGTCCAGCTCCAGGACAGAAGCTTTTGATGCCCATGTCAAAAGAGAAACCTCTTGTCAGATTTCTAGGGATTCAATGACCCCCATCTATATGTGGGATTATAGTAATAATAAATAAATAATCTAATACATTCTAAAAATTCTTATAAATATTTTATAGCAAAAGATAAAAAAGAAAAGATCTTTCCTCCACGTAGCCTTCCAGAGTCCACGTCTGAGGCACTGCAGAGTGCTCAGGGGAATACACAGCGCTCCAGACGACAGGTCGCTCCCCACCTGTCGAGCACGGCGTGTGAACGTGCGGAAAGGTTCTGTGTTGCTTCACAAAACAGGCTCTTGTGCACGCCCAGCCCCAGGAAGACTCTTTTCACTTTAGCATGCTGGCTCCTACGCCTGGCTTTTGTTTTCTTTGGCTCCCTCGTACAAATTTTCTTTTATCCTTTAACCACACAGCAAGACAAAACCTTGGAAAGACAGCCTTTAGCTAGAGTTACACAATTTTTTTTTTTTTTTTGCAAATGGAAACACCCATGCCAAAAGAACTGGAATTGTTTAGTGCAGAGGGATGAAGGGGAGACGCGTTGAAGCAAAAGGACGTCAGCAGCACTCCGCGGTCGGGCGTCCACGACGTCGCACCAGCGTGGCCATTTGGCTGGTCACCCGGAGGACGAACAGCCCCGCTGCAGCCAGAGCAGCCCGGGTGGCTGCAGTCCGGCTCCTGTTCTACCAGACAAGTCATTTCCTTCTCTAAGACTTCATAATGAGTCTGGATCGGATATGGTAGGCAAGACTCAATCTTCCATAGAGAAATCTTTATCCAGAGACAGAGAATGAATTGTGATCATTAACTTTCGCTGAACATGAGTGGGGGGAAAGGAAGGGTCGTGTATTTACAAAGCAAAAATGCATGATAACCAACAAAAACTGTGCGGGGCTCTGAGACCTTCCCCAATTCGACAAACTGGTTTTGCCTGGGTTTCCCGGCCTTCCTTCTTCTTAGAATAGTCTGTCAATAGCTGGGCGTGGTGGTGCACGCTCCTAATCCCAGTACTTGGGAGGCTGAGACATGAGGATCACAAGTTCGAAGCCAGCCTCAGCAACTGAGTGAGGCCCTCCACAACTTAGTGAGACCCTGTTTCCAAATAAGAAATAAAATCAGGCTGGGAGTATAACTTGGAGGTAGAATGCCTCTGGGTTCAATCTCCAGTACCAAAAAAATAAAAATAAGTAAATAAAGAATAGTCTGTCAATAGCAGAGGCATGACTTCAGAAGGCTAGGACTGGAAGTGAAGGGAAAGGAGGGGAAAAAGCCACAGAAAGCTACGAAATCAACTTTCTCCTTTTTCCATCAAGGAAGGCTCTGAGTCCCACAATTAGTTCTCGAAATCCCCAAATCCACATCAGGAAATCCCCCGGCCTCTTCGAATTCAAGTCTAAGGCAGAGACCCTCCTTGTACCATTCCAATCGCGTTTCTGTTCTGGGAACTCAAGGAATATGTGCTATAAGCAGATAATTATTTTAATTTACTGGGTAATATGGCCAAGGTGAGTACAGTAGTATAGAAATGTGAAATTGGTGGATGATAATAATACAGTACTGATGCTACAGATAAGATCAATGCAGTTACTGGGCCAAATAGAAGCTTTCATTACTTTTTTTTTTTCAAATGACTTACAAAGCAGAATATGTCCAGTTGTGGGTTCAGAGAATAGTTCCCCAGGTAGACTCCAAAGTCCTATATCACACCTACCTTTCTTTATTTCTCCCTTCTTTCCTTCCTTCCTTCCTTCCTTCCTTCCTTCCTTCCTTCCTTCTTCTTTCTCTTTCTTTCTCCATTTATTTTTTGTGGTACCAGGGATTGAACCCAGGGGCATTCTACCTCTGAGCTATACCCCCAGCCCTATTTTTTTATTCTTTATTTTGAAACAGGGTCTCACTAAGTTGCGGAGGACCTCACTAAGTAGCTGAGGCTGGCCACGAACCCGGATCCTCCAGTCTCAGCCTCCCAAGTAGTGGGATTACAAGCGTGTGCCACCAAGCCCGGCTCCACATTCCTATTTCTGACACAAGATCCAGTTATTTTAAACTGCAGTTGTGTCTCTAGTGGTGGGGCCATAACCAGAGAAGCACAGTAGGGATGAGGTCATGGGTATGGGTACCATTGGGAGAAAAGAGTATTTCCTGGGGAAATCATCTACTTAACTTATTCGGCACCCTTACAGTGGCATATATTCTTGGATTGCAACATTTATAGTAAAATATATCTGATTCTAATAAAAATGCCCAATGTACTTAGAAGAGCAGAATAACCCTATCAAATTCCATCTCCACCCTATCAAATAACCCTATCAAATTCCCTCTCAACCTTATCAGATTTCTTGTTATCATCTGATCTCTCTGGTTGTTAAGTTTGAGAAGAAAGTCTCTAGAAGGTAGGGAGGCATAATCAGTTGGAATAAGATTCTTCCAATATCATAAAACTGATAGATAACTATTGTTAAAAGTACAGTCAACTCATTACCACGAAAACCACCTATGCATGCCACAGACCTCACAGTGAACAAACTATACGCCTCCCCATTTAGAACTTCTGCCAGAGCCCTGGGATTGTCTAGAAGTATGTACACGTGAGTGTGTGCATGTGTGCGTGTGTGTGTGTGTGTGTGTGTGTGTGTGTGTGTACCTATCCACATAAATTTACACATCAATACAACAAGTCAAGACAAATCATACACAAAGGATCTTGAACCTTGATTTTACCTCTCAGAAACAGAAGTAAAAGTTGCTTTAATTTTTTGGGAGGGGGTAGATGCCAAGACCTGAAAATGAACCATCTTTAACTTTTCATATTAAGTATTTAAAGGAGAGTTCTAGTAATGAGACTAGTTTAGCAAATCTTGGAATTATAATATGCAGAAAGAAAGCAAAGCCAAGATGTAATAACACATATACTCCAGAGTCATGGAATGAAAGGCCGATTCTGCCCTTCCTGTTTCAAATGTCGATGTTCTTTTATATTCAGGTGCGTTCAGCGACTTGCTCGTGGCGGGGGTGGGGGTTAAAGTGTTGGGTCAAACTCAGCCACTTTGAGCTTGGCTGCTGTTCGTTTCTAATTTGTCCTGGCCTTCTTTCTCTTGGCAGTCTTAAGGCTCTACAATCTTGTGTTTTGGCTTCGAGAACTGAACATATGGTTTGCGTGAAGACTGTTCAACACTTGCCCGTGAACCTGACGGTAGGCAGTGCTAAAAGAGCAAAGCAGGAGACGAGCACAGACCTGCACCCCCAGGCCAAAGCAAATGTATTTGCCCCCCGAAAGCTGTGCTTCCTCTTCAAGTGTAGGAAGAGCAGGTAAGAGGGCAACTACTACCATTTTCCCTAGTGATTCTGGAACATTCTTTCGCTCAGCTATGAATTCTACTATTCAGATATGATCAGTTTACAAATTTTATGATAACATTACAATTTTAAGAAGACACACACACACAACAAATAGAAACTTGAAACAGGGATCTGTGGTCTGGATGGGGTCTGGAAACCAGGTTTGGGTTTTGTTGTAGGTTTGCTGCTTTTGTGTTATCAGTAATTCCTGAGAAACTGTCCTATCTCCCTCCCACCCTCGCAAAGACCTGGAAGGAGTTTCTCTTATCATCCTTCCTTCAAATGTGTGAAAGAGAACTGTGTGACACTGCTGGGTGATTTCTACATAATGACTACTATGGGGTAGAGAATCTCTGTAAACTAGTGAGAGATGGTAACGGGGGCTCACGGGGTATCCAAGGGTCCACGTCCATCAGTGTCCCCCAAGCAACCACTCGGAGTTTAACTCAGCCACCTTCATTTCAACCCAGTCACGTTCCCTTTATCTCCTGCCCCCTCTAGTTGTTGAGATTTACAGGAAAGTCTGTAGATGGCAGGGAAACATAGTCAGTTGGAAAAAGGTTCTTTCAATATCATAAAATTGATAAATAACTATTTTTAAAAATTACTGTCAACTCATTACCACAAAAGTCACTTATTCATGCTGCAGATCTCAACAGTGTGCAAACTCCACGCCTCCTCTTCTAGAACTTCTACCTCGTCATCCTACTTCCTATTTACAGGTGGCTGGTTTGTTTATTTATTTATTTATTTTTTGCGGTACTGGGGATTGAACCCAAGGGCATTCTACCTCCTAGCTACACCCCCTGAGCTATACACCCAGCCCTATTTTTATTCTTTATTTTGAAACAGCGTCTCACTAAGTTGCACAGGGCTTCATTAAGGCTGGCTGCGAACCCGGATCTCCTGTCTCAGCCTCCCAAGTTCTGGGATTACAAGCGTGCGCCACCATGCCTGGCTAGCCTCAGCCCTTTCTATTTATTTTTTTTTTATTTTGAGACAGGGTCTCACTAAGTTGCAGAGGGCCTCACTAAGTACCTGAGGCTGGCCGCGAACCCGGATCCTCCGGTCTCAGCCTCCCAAGTACTGGGATTATAAGCATGCGCAACCACGCCCGGCAGGTGGCTGGTTTATGAACCTCTTACCAGGTTAAGTATTCATTCATTGATCCCTTGAAAACACATTTCTTACTGCCTTAGCCCATCAGCATGTTGGGGTATTCATATTAGTTTTAATCCTAATACCACTAGGAGGTACATACTCATATTCTCATTTTATAGATGAGGAACTGGGACTCAAATTAATTTGCTAGACCAAGTGTGTGCAGTGCCAAAGCTGTCCCTTGTTCTACATCATATAGGACTCAAAAGAAAAGCAGTAGATGACTAATTATAGTTTTCACCTTTGTTTGTTTGTTTGTTTTTACACTCTGTGCTAACTTGATCCTTTGCTGGCTGAAAACATAGAACTCTTCCATCTTTTCTAGGCCTGTTCAGCTCAGAGAAGGAAATGACCACATGTGGACATTTGCCAAATTTGCTCTTTAAAAAAAAAATAGAAGTTATATAAATATTTGCCATTCCATTAACTCATGTAGTCTGGAGATTATAATGAACACAAAATGAATTTTTTTTTGCTTTTGGACCTATTTGTCTTGTCATTAGCTAAAACATTATGACAAATTTCATCTGCAACCTAAACAAACCTGAGCTATTTTAAAGTCCAGAAAATGGGAGGCGAGCGCTAAATCTCCGTGCAAGACTCATTTCCCGACTGTCTGCCTCTCTGCCTCAGGCAACTCTTCTCTCCTTTGGTTTGCATTTCGAAATGGCGACATGAACGTACCGTCCTGACTTCCAGCCATCTGTTGGCGGCGGAGAGGAACAAGTAGGCGATGTTGTTGGTATCCGTCAGTTCCAGCATGCGCTGCTTAAATCTGGTTTCGTGCCTGCAGAAAACAAAAGCATTCTAATGTTAGCCACGCAACAGGAAAAGTAATAAAAACAGTGACACTTACGACGGCACGATTTACTCAATGTAGTGACACACTGATGGCCAGCACCCCGGGAAATGAACTCCTTCAAAGTAAAGTCTAGCTGCTGCCGCCGCCCTGTGGCATTCAGAGCTCAGACTGGGAGGCCAAGTTCACTCGCCTTGCTCACACCCCACCGGGAAAAGGAGTCTTTCTGATGATGAATTTTTATTAGACATCATTGTGTAAATTTCCACATAATTATGATGGCCATGACAATGAAGCATGACCCATGTGGAAAGGGCACTACAAAAACCATAAGAAGTCGTAGAAAAATGCAATATATTGTCTTTTTTATGATTTATTTTTATTTATTCTTTTTTTTTCTTGGTACTGGGGATTGAACCC
>PVJS01024897.1:9902-28398 GCA_004027185.1 Glis glis
CTCATCCAGTCAGTCTTCTTCTATTTCCAAAATGTGGACTCCCTGTCACTCTTCTTCTATTTCCAAAGTGCGTCCTAATGTCCCTTAGTAGCACGCTTGCCCAGTATGCGTTAGGCCCTGGGCTCAATCCCAACGGCAAAACCAAAGCACCCAGAACACAGCTCTTGGATTGCAGCCGGAGCCCCAGGTGTGAGGACTGGCTCGGACCGTGGAAAGGGCTCTGTGGAAACGCATTTGGTGGAGCAGCCAGAAGCCTGGCCCGGCCCTGGCTCCACTTCCTAGCAAGGGGTGTAGCCCCTAACCTTGCTGGACCTGACCCTCCTCATGGATCAAGCCCGTTCACTGGTCAGTAAGGTCACGTTTTGGTATTCTCGGCATCTTGGTGTGGATTCTTGGGACTGTCTTACAGTATTCTCAACAAGCCGTAGGCAATTTAGTGGACATGATTCTTCCTGGTAGCGAGTCATCAAAGTACGTGGCTTCCTGGTCCTGCCCAAGTAGCCAAAGCACTTGCCGGTCATTGTGACAGCCCAAAATAATGTCTCCTAATATTTCCAAATAGCCCAAATGTAAGGGTGTTGTTATCACCTTGCTTGAGAAACACTGATCCTGTGTTGCAGCTTTGGGAGCATTCAGTTGTCATAGTTTGTCAATAATTGTAGTTAGTACAAATCAAAACTTTGTAGAACTTATAAGCAGGAGCAAGTGAGAGGTAAGAAGTGAGATATAGCCAGGTATGGTGCTGCTCACCTGTAATCCCATTGATTTGGGAGGCTGAGGCAGGAGGATCTCAAGTTCGAGGACAGCCTGTCTCAAAACAAGTGAAAGTTGCCTCTAGCCACGATTCTGCCCTGCCCCACTCCTCACACCCAACCTCGTCCTGCCCCACTTGCTTCTGTTAGGAGGACGTCCTCCTACCACCTGGCCTCCAACTCAAGGAAGAACTTCCATTTGTTTCAAAAAATGTCATTACACTTTTCCCACTTTGCAGAAAACAGCCCTCACTAAATTCATAGAAAAAAATTCAGTAGCCAGGCGTGGTGGTGCATGCTTGTAATCCCAGTACTTGGGAGGCTGAGACCAGAGGATCCAGGTTCGCGGCCAGCCTCAGCTACTTAATGAGGCCTCTGCAACTTAGTGAGAGCCTGTTTCAAAATAAAGAATAGAAAAATAGGGCTGGGGATGTAGCTCGGAGGTAGAATGCCCCTGGGTTCAATCCCCAGTTCCACCAAAAAAAAAAAAAAAAGAAAAAAACTCAATAGTTCTAATGATGTTAAATACTCAAGCTACAGTTTTCAACCTTCTAGAACTAAATCCAAACAAGCTCTCAGCGTTGTCCGCCGATGGAGTAGGCAAGGCAGGTGTGGTGCTGCGATGGGCTCATTGGTTCCCGTCATTCTTCTGAAACGAGTTCCTGGTGGAGGGCGGGAATAACGAATCCATTTCCTCCCGCAGCAGTAAGTGCTGTTTCGGTGTCCAGAAGGCAGAAGTCACACGTTCTGTGATCTTCCTCTCCAACATGCCATCTTACCTGCCCAGATCACACCCAAGGAGCGGGTGAGGGGGGCAAGGAATGTCTCTGTCATGATCAATCTGACGTGTGTCACAAAGTGAATGAATTTAAGAGGTTTGCCCTATTTATTTATTTTTGGTACTAGGGATTGAACTCAGGGGCATTCTACCTCTGAGCTGTATACCCCCAGGCTTATTTTATTTTATTTGTGGTACTGGGGATTGAACCCAGGAGCATTCTACCTCAGAGCTACACCCCCAGCCCTATTTTTTAATTCTTTATTTTGAAATAGGGTCTCACTAAATTGCAAAGGGCCTCACAAGTAGCTGAGGCTGGCTGCAAACCCAGATCCTCCAGTCTCAGCCTCCCAAGTGCTGGGATTACAAGCACATGCCACCACGCCCAGCTTTGTTTTTTATTTTGAAACAGGGTCTCACTAAGTTGCTGAGGTTCTCGCTAAATTAATGAGACTGTTTTCAAACCTGTGATCCTCCTACATCAGCCTCCTGAGTACTGGGATTACAGGTGTGCACCACCACACCCAGCTTGTCCTTTTTAACATTTTTTCCCTTTACATGGAGATTTTCACTTGGATCCTATCGTCAAGCATACTACAGACATTTTCTTTTTTTTTTTTTTCAGTACCGGGGATTGAACCCAGGTGCGTTCTACCTCCACGCTACACCCCTGGCCCTATTTTTTATACTTTATTTTGAAACCGAGTCTCACAAAGTTGTGGAGGGCCTCACTAAGTAGAGAGAGAGAGAGAGAGAGAGAGAGAAAGAGAGAGAGAGCTGAGGCTGGCCGCGAACCCGGATCCTCCAGTCTCCGCCTCCCAAAGTACTGGGATTACAAGCGTGCGCCACCACGCCCGGCTCTACTACAGACGTTTTCATGTGCTATATTCAGCCTGTCTTCCTGTTTCACTGTCTGAGGAGATGTGGGTCTGAATCACAGCTGCCCCCTCCCCTCCTTGGCTTTCCCATATGACCAGACACTCCATTCCAAAGCAAGACTGTCAGGTCTCCCCCCAGTGCCCAAAGGGAGAAGACCTAATGTAGAGATGTTAAACCAAGTGTTTGCTCCCCCCATCTCTGATGCTGGGTCCTCATTCTTTCCTTAGCCCTTTAGCACTAACAAGAACTCTCTGTGTGCATTGAGTCTTGGGTAGAAAGGTTGTGGAGAAAATAAGAGTCAGAACTCCTAGCTTCCAGATTTCTAAGTAGAATATCTATCTATCATGGATACCAGTCTTATAATTTTGACTTTTCATTGCAAGACAAAACGACTTTTTTGGCAGAGAAAATGTGCATGTGTAGAGAGGGGGAGAGAGTAACTTGTGTCTTTTTTATTTATTTTTAAATCTCAGAGGCTTGACTATTGTACACCAGCGGCCGTGACCTCGGAGATTCAGAGCAAACTGTATATGATTGACCATAGGCAGTGTCTTAGTCAGCTTTTCCATCACTGTGACGAAAATACCTGACAAGCATAACTTAGAGGAAGAAAAATTTATTTGGCTCGCAGTTTTAGAGGGTCAGTCCATGGTTGGCTGGCTCCAAGGCAGAAACTGCAGCAGCAAGGCATGTGGTGGGGAAAAAAGCTATTCTCAGCCATGGTGGTTAAAAGCAGAGAGAGTGAGCCGGGCGTGGTGGCGCATGCTTGTAATCCCAGTACTTAGGAGGCTGAGACCAGAGGATCCGGGTTCGCAGCCAACCTCAGCTACTTAGGCCCTCTGCAACTTAGTGAGACCCTGTTTCAAAATAAAGAATAAAAGCCGGGCGTGGTGGCACACGCTTGTAATCCCAGTACTTTGGGAGGCAGAGACCAGAGGATCCGGGTTCGCAGCCAGCCTCAGCTCGCTTTGTCTCTCTCCCTGTCTCTCTCTCTCTCTCCTTAGTGAGGCCCTCCACAACTTCGTGAGACCCGGTTTCAAAATAAAGTATAAAAAATAAGGCCGGGGGCGTAGCGCGGAGGTAGAACGCCCCTGGGTTCAATCCCCGGTACCGCAAAATAAATAAATAAATAAATAAAAATAAAAAATAGGGCTGGGGATGTAGCTTGGAGGTAAAATGCCCCTGGGTTCAATCCCTAGTACTGCAAAAAAAAAAAAAAAAAAAAAAAAAAGGGCAGAGAGAGTGAGAGAGTGAGAGAAGGGAACCTGGGACATATACCCTCCCCAAGGCCGTGCCCCCAGTGACCCACCTCCTCCATCCAGGCCCCACCTCTCACCCTTGCTGCTCCGGGGAACAAGCCTTCAACACACGAGCTTTTGGGGGGATATCTAAACCCAAGCCCTAACAGGCGAAGAAGGAGAACATGTAAGAAGAATTTTACTGCCACAGCCAAAAGAGATAAAAATTTGGCCACTAGGGAGAAAAGGCAAGAAATGATGAAGATGAAATTGTGATAGGTCTCAAGAAGTCACTTAATCTGGCAGCCCAGACTATGTCCCTGGCCAGACTAACAAGCAATGGCTGGTCGGTCTGGCTGGATTTGGTGACAGCACCACCTTTTTTAGTGCCTGCATCTTGGCTTTCCATGGTCACCACAGGGAAATCCTCCAAATATGCATATTTTCACTTAGCTGGAGCAGAGAAGCAATTGGATGCATACAGCTTCACTTGGGGGTCCATTTGGCAAATGAGATTGTGTGTCTGGTCTCACTCACTGGTAAGGGGGTGAATGGGGTGGGGTCACTAAAGAGGCCTTTGCTCCCAGACCCCAAAGTAGGTCTTCCTTCCTCCTTCCATCCCTCTTGCTTTCCTTCTGTACTGAGGATTGAACCCAGAGACGTTGTACCTCTGAGCTATACCCCCAGCCCGATTTTATTTTCTATTTTGAAACAGGATCTCACTAAGTTGGTAAGGCTGAGCTTGAACCTGCGATCCTCCTGTCTCAGCCTCCCAAGTACTGCGGCAAGAGGATGCGGTGATCTGTGATCCCCCTCCTATTAAAAGTGTATTGACCTTGGCTGTCAACATGAACAGATGCAGGTGGTGTCAGGAGAGATCATGACACGGGGTAACTGTATCTCTCCCACTGCCTGTGGGAGATGCTTAATATTTTAAAGGCATATTTAAATATTCAGGGGCATTTCCTTTCCCCGAGTGCAGGTGACGAAATGTCCTGTGACTCACTCATAGCTTACCAAAAGGAGTTATTTGGAGAGATTTGGTCACCCTTGGAGTTTCAGGGTGGTGACATTAGCTGCCAACTGAGTCTTATTCCCATTTGGGCATCAATTTAGAATTTGCGTGTAAGTATGTTCAGATCGCATTTTGTTTTAGTCTGGTTTCCCTGCTCTTTTCAAATATTTCTACAATTAATGGAATGGCAGTTATTTCTGCCTTGGTCTGATTTTAATTGTTGAACAGATGCAGAAAGCATGTAACTCTCTGAATCCAATCATTTGGAGCTGGCAAAGATCTCCGCAATCATCGGATCCAGGTTCCTCATGTTTCAGATGAAGAAAGAAGTCAAGGCAGGTTCAAGGACTTGCTTGTGTGGCTCATAATTGGCAGAGCCGTGGCTAGAACCCAAGACTGGGATTATGGTCATGCACCACTGCTCCTGGTTTATGATAGTCTTTAAAAGACAAAACTATAGGATCAGAGAACAGACTGGTGGTTGTCATAGTTTTGAGGTGGGAAGAGTGGGTGAGCGCAGAGGGATAGCGTGAAGGACTTTTGGGGGTGATACAACCATTTTGCATTCTGATTATGATGGTAGTTGCACGAATCTATACATATGTTAAAATTCATATGACTTTCTGTGTTTCCAGAAAGTCAGTTTTTCTTGTGTTTATATATATATATATATATATATATATATATATATATATATATATACTGCAATATATATACATAATATATATATTGCAGTACTTGGGATTGAACCCAGGGGCATTCTACCTCCGAGCTTCATCCCCAGACCTATTGTTTATTCTTTGTTTTGAAACGGGGTCTCACTAAGTTGCTGAGGGCCTCACTAAGTAGCTGAGGCTGGCCGCAAACCTGTGATCCTCCTGTCTCAGCCTCCCAAGTACTGGGATTACAAGTGTGCGCCACCATGGCCAGTTCCTTTTTATTTTTAATTTGGAAACAGAATTTCACTAAGTTGCTGAGGCTAGCCTCGAACCTTCAATCCTCCTGTTTTAGCCACCCAAGCACTGGGATTACGGGTGAGTGTGCCACCATGCCCCGCTAAGTTTTGTCTGTTTTAGTATTGTACATATTATCACATACTATCAAACACTTCACAAGGTACCTTTACTAAGAAGAAATCCATACCTATGATTACTGCAGAAATGGTACCCCGATGCAAACGCCCTCATGGGAGAGTCTGAAGGAACCAAGAGTAGGGGCTCAAGAATGATGGGGTAGTTAGTTGTTTATTTTGATGAGTAAATAGGAGAACAGTGGTCAAGGTGGTTGCTGGTACTGCAGAGAGAATGCTCTAGAGTGTGCTCAATGGCCAGTCCTCAGTATAGCTGAGAATTATACAAACACATTTTTACCCTTGGTTGGGAGAGATTTGAGATCTCACTCCCAGGGACTGAGCGTGAGCGACTCCTCAGCCTGCGCACCTCGCTCCATACGCAGAGCGGAGATCTGTCCAGCACTCATCTGTCCCCTCTTTCCATCCAGACTCCTCCCTCACCGGCATCGTGGCAGGTCTGGAGTTGTCTCTGTCCAGGGTCTTCTCTCTCTCGTCTCATGTCTGCCCATCCCGCTGTTTGACCGATGGTCTCGCAGAGGATGCAAAGTACCGCTCACAATGGCCAACAGCGAAGTGGCTGGGGATGGGCACGGGGGTGAACGTAGGCAGGACGATCTGAGATGTGACCTTTTCAGAACACGGGGTCGTGTACCTTGCTGCCGGGGACAGGAAATGCAGTGTCACCTGTATCTCACATCACCTATCTGTCCCTTCACTTGCCAAGTGCCTTTGCAACAGTTGATACTCTTTGGAAACATAACACCCCGAACTCTTGGCTCAGAACAAAGCCATCCACACCCCGACACATTACCTGGAAGATGGGTGTCCACTTTCCCAGAGATAACGTACCACAGCTCTTATTTCTACTCTCGATTTCAGTAGTTCCTTCCTTCTGCTTGCTTTGGGTTTAGACGGCTCTTCTTTTTATAGCTCCTGGAGGTAGAAGCTTAGCTTGTTGATTTCAGATATTTCCTTTAAAAATAACAAAAACAAAAAACTCTCACCTAGGTTGCTGAGAATCTAACTAAGTTGCGGAGGCTGTTCTCGAACATTCCATCCTCCTGTCTTAGCCTCCCAAGTATTGGGATTACAGGAGTGCGCCACTATGCCCGACAAGATGTATTATTAAAGTGAAACAAACACACAGAGAAGTGCACAGATCCTAAGGCTATGATGTCCACGAGTTCTTACGTACCTGGTAACTTCCATGCCTAGGAGAACTGGACCACCAGCGGTACCCCGGGATGCTGGCATTGCCTCCTTCCTCGCAAAGAAGCCCTTGTCCCGGCTCCCATTGTTGAATGTTTTGTTGAGATTCAACCACGTTGTGGCATAGAGTTGCCATGTGTTCATTTTTGTTGATGTATCCTATTCCAGAGAATGCACTGTAATTTGTTCCTCCATTCACCCGACGATGGACATTTAAGTTGTTGCCAGGTCGGAGCTATACCAAATAAAGCCACTATACACATTTCATACGTGTCTTTTTGGTGCTTTTGACCCATATTTCTGTTGCATGTAAAATCTTGGAGTGAAATTGCCAAGTCCCAGGGTATGTTTATGGGTGACTTTTTGACACCCAAAGAGTTGTCCAAAGTGGTTGTGCCGATTTGCGTTTTCACCAGAGGTTTGTGGGAATCACTGCTTCACATCCTTGTCAGCACTTATCCTTGTTGGGCTTTTAAATTTCAACCACTCTTTGGATAAAAAAAAATGTGGTATATATACACAATGGAATTTTATTCTGCCATAAAGAAGAGTGAAATCATGTCAGCTGGAGGAAAATGGATGGGACTGGAGAGCATCATGTTAAGCGAAATAAGTTAGACTCAGAATGCTTTTTGTCGTGAAAGAAGAAAGAAATAAAGGTATTGCATGAAAATAGAAGGGAGCGCAGTAGAGGAAGAGGATGAGGAGAAGGGGAAGGGGAGAGTAAGGGGAATGAAACTGATCGAATGATGTTATGTGCATGTACAAATACTCCACAAGGAAACCCACTACTCTGTAATTATTATGCATCAATAAAAATTTTTTAAAAATTTAGCTATTCTCGTGAATCTGCAATATGAGTTATTTTGTTTAAATTTGCATTTCCCTGATGACTAATATGGACGAACAAATTTTCATATATTTACTACCCATTTGGGGATCCTCTTTATTGAATCCTTTTATTTTTTCAAGATTGTGGCTTACAGTTGGAAGTTTAATTGTTAATGAATACATGTTATTGATTATATTTACTAGGAGTGATCAACTTCTGGCTGGGTAACTATAATTCAGGACTCCTATGAATTGGCACTTGCTAACATTTTTCTTTAATGGTAAAGATCAGTATTTAGAAGTGTTCAGTGCTTTCTACACATCATCCATCCTCAAGGAGGGCCCATGCTTTTAGAATGGTCTCTAAACACATTACATTATGTATCTTAGAAATATGTTTAAAATCAAGCTGGGGGTGGTGGCGCATGCCTGTAATCCCAGTACTTGGGAGACTGAGACAGGAGGATCACAAGTTTGAGGACAGCCTCAGCAACTTAGGAGGCTCTCAGCAACATAATGAGACCCTGTTTCCAAATAAGAAATAAAAAGGGCTGGGGTTGTAGCTCAGAGGTAGAATGCCCCTGGGTTCAATCCCTAGCACCACACACACCAAAAGAAAAAGGGAATAGAAATATATTTAAAATTAAAAAGTGAAATATTCTCTTGCCCAGCAAAGGCCCAGGTTTGGACTTGTGCTGCCATCTGCCTTTTTGTCCATCATTTGCTAGAGAGAAGCAAAACATTGTGTAGATGTGTGTGTGTGTGTGTGGGAGGGGGGAGAATATTGGGAATTGAATCAAGGACATTCTACCTCCTAGGAACACCTCCAGCTCTTTTTATTTTTTATTTTGAAACAGGGTCTCACTAAGTCACTCAGGGTCTCACTAAGTTGCTGAGGCTGGTCTCGAACCTTCGATCCTCCTGTCTCAGCCTCCCAAGTACTGGGATTACAGGCATGCACCACCACGCCGGCTAACACGTGCAGATTTGATCAATTCAATAGCATGATGGAGCTGCACAACCCACCCACACGCCCTTCATCTACCCTCCTCTGGCCTGCCTGGTCCCCACCCAGTCCCTGTTCCTGGCCTCTGCCTCCTGCGCAGCCCCGTTGAGCTGAACCCTGGGTGCTGCTTATCTTTCGGCTCCTGGCTCTGTAGCTGGCGAGTGGGTTATTTCCCCAGCGCCACCCCCATGCCCTTTCCCGCTTCGCAGTTTCTAAGCCGTGGGCGCCTCCCACGGTCCTTTGGGATTTATCCCCAGAATGTAAGCATGATTCAGTATGAAAACAAATCTATCATTTTTTTCCTGGAATTAAAAAATATTCTGTGGTCCATGGATTATGTGGCGAGCGTTCCTAAATATACGATCTCTGAAATTCGTCACAGTTGATCACTAGGACGCTTAATGACACTTTGGTAAAAGCAGGTGAGGTCATACGCATGGTCCAGGCAGCTTGCGGAGAAGAGGGGCGGGTTCACCTTGGGCTAATTTGTGCATTCAGAAAGACGACTGGGCCCGCGCGCTCCCCTGGGAGCTGTCACGCGCATACAAATGCTGTCTGGCTTGTGTCTATTAATTCTCATCTCAGTGGCGAATACACTCTGTACTGCTGAGTAGTTTTTAATCAGCCGGTGACATCTGCATCTAAATAAACTGGCTCCATCTTGAGAGAAATGATGGTGCTCAGGGTTCCGTGACTGTCCTTTAGGGTCCACCGCGCGTTCTTGGGAGGGACGCTCAGGTGACATCGCCTTCCTGACGCGCAGAGGGTCACACGCTGCTGTGACTGCGCGGACGGTGATGTGGGCTCGGTGCTTTGGTTAATCACCAGCAGGGAGACCTAGCAGCCGGGGGAAGGCTGGAGCACGGGCCGGCCCTGGGAACAACTTCTGCTGGTTACCACGCCTTTAGCTTCTCCTCTTAATTTAATTAGATTCTGCAAAATAGAGCGGCGGTCCCTTGTGCTTTGTCAGCAAAACCAGACCGCCACAGACTGTCTGTGAGTTCCTGGTTTTATTTGGAGAGTCGTTAGGCCCCAAATTCTCCAGATTTCCTTTTTAAATCAGCATCCTCTTGTTTCATTAGCGTCTTTGGGAAGATTTATAACAAGTACGTGAAGAGACACATTGTCCTTTCGGAAGGAGCCCCAGGCTTGACGTGCAAGGGCAGGAGCCCAGAGAGCGCCACTGTTTTTGGAAATGTTTAGTAGAAATGCACTACAAGAAAATAGAATTATTTTATATTCTCTCTCTCTCTCTCCCCCTCCCTCTGAGCTACCCACCCCCACCCCCAGCCCTTTTTATTTTTTATTTTGAAACAGGATCTCACTAAATTGCTGAGGCTGGCCACGAACCTGTGATCCTCTTGTTTCAGCCTCCCAAGTACTGGGATTACAGATATGTGCCACTGTGCCTGGGTGAACAGGAGGCAGAGGCCAGGAACAGGGACTGGGTGGGGACCAGGCAGGCCAGAGGAGGGTAGATGAAAGGCGTGTGGGTGGGCTGTTCATTGCACAGCTCCATCACGCTACTGAATTGATCAAATCTGCACCGTGTTAGCCAGGCGTGGTGGCTCACGCCTGTAATCCCAGTACCTGGGAGGCTGAGACAGGAGGATCACAGGTTCGAGGCCAGCCTCAGCAACTTAGTGAGACCCTGAGTAAGTTCACGAGACCCTGTTTCAAAATAAAAAATAAAAAGAGCTGGAGGTGTACCTAGGAGGTAGAACGTCCTTGAGTTCAATCCCCAATATCCTCCCCCGCCCCACACACAGATCTGAGCTCATAGCTCCGTGGAGCCCGGGCAGCATGTCGGAGGGGAAGGGAGGAGCCAGACTCCCCTGGGCCTGGAGTCTGGTTGGCAGCAGATCTTTCAGTGCAGGGGCTTCTTGAGGATCCCATCAGATACAGTGGGGTTTCCAGTGGTGGAAACAGCAAGGCAGATAATTTGAGGCAAAGGTGTTTAGGGCTTAAACTGTTGGTGGCTGGGCGTGGTGGCGCACGCTTGTCATCCCAGTTCTTGGGAGGCTGGGACCGGAGGATCGCAGGTTGGCGGCCAGCCTCAGCTACTTAGTGAGGCCCTTCGCAACTTAGTGAGACCCTGTTTCAAAATAAAGAATAAAAAATAGGGCTGGGGGTTGAGCTCAGAGGTAGAATGCCCCTGGGTTCAACCCCCCAGTACTGCAAAAAAATAAAAAGAAGTTGCCAGTGTTCTTTTCTAACACTTTCTCATTGCATATGGTGATTTTTGCGATGTGAAATTTTGCAATTTTATGTTGACAAATGTTTGATCATTTTTAAAAGATGACTTCTGGATATGTGTCACACTCCAAGATTGTAAAAGTATTCTACTTTGGTTTCTTCTTCTATTTGCGTGGCTTCCTTTTTTGGCTGCATTTAGATCTTGGGTCCTTTTGGAGTTTATTTAGGTGGAAGTTGGGAGCTCCAGAGTCAATATTATTTTTCCATGTGGTGACTCACTGGTCTCAAGAGAATTGATTGAGCAATCCCTTCTTAGTGTCTACTCAATTCTCACAAATATTTAGGTGTATCTCTGAAATCCCTAGTCTGTTCCGTAAGTTTGTCTGCCTACCTAAGGCACCACACTATTTAAATTGTTGTAGTTTCAACAATTTAATTATATTTTAATTGTTGTATTATGTCTTAATAGTGGGTAGCTCTACCTTACTGCCTTCTTATTCGGAAGTTTTCTGGCTCTCCCAGACTGCTTCTTTTTCATGTAAACTTTAAAATCAGCGTGTCTAATTTCATACTCTCCCCCACCAAATCCCATAGATAATTTTACTTGTCATGTTCAATTTATAGATTATCTCAGGGACATTTATTTTTTATGATGTTAAGTATTCCTACCCAAATTCATGATATGCCTTTATATTTGTTCAAGTGTATTTCATGTCCTTCAGTAATATTTTAGTTTTCTTCAATAAGTATTTCACTTTCTGGTTACATCATTACTAGTTTTTTCCTAATGTAAATGGGGACTTCACCATCCCCGCATTTATTAACTGGTTATTGTTGGCATATATGAAAGTTTGGAGTTCTGTATATTTATTTGGTTCCCAGATATTTTATGGAGTTCTTTTACTATTTACAATATATTTTTAGTTGGGTTCAATATATTTTTAGTTTGGTAGGTATGAAATAATATTATTTGCTTATAATAATGGCTTTTTCAATGAAAAATCTGCAAATTCCTTTTGAATAATTGTGTGGGCTAACACCTCAAGAACAATATTAAATGATAATGATGATGGTGAGTATCATTTTATTTTCAACTTTAATGGGATTGCTTTTTATATTCCTTCATTAAGCATGACGGTGACTTTTGGGTTGAGTTGTGTTATGATAAGGACGTGCCTACTGCTTTTCATTTTATTAAGAGTATTTTTGAAGAATGTATGTTGGATTTTATCAAATGCCTCTTCACAATTATGAAAACAACCATAGGATTTTTCTCTTTAAATTTATTAATGAAGGAGAATATATTTTCTGATACTTAATTATGCTTTCATTTTGGGAATGAATGCAACTTGGTCCAAATATGTCAATTTTTAAATAATTTACTGAACTATTTTGCTAATTTTTTTTTTTTGCGGTACCAGGGATTGAACCCAGGGGCGTTCTACCTCCGCGCTACACCCCCGGCCCTATTTTTTTATACTTTATTTTGAAACCGGGTCTCACGTAGTTGCGGAGGGCCTCACTAGGTAGGGAGAGACAGAGAGAGCGAAAGAGAGAGAGAGAGAGAGCTGAGGCTGGCTGTGAACCCGGATCCTCCGGTCTCCGCCTCCCAAAGTACTGGGATTACAAGTGTGCGCCACCATGCCCGGCCTATTTTGCTAATTTTTAAAGGATCTTTGTTTCAATGTCTTTGTATGTGTCTGCTAGTTTTGTTGAGTTTGGTGACAATGGTGTATAAAAACAACATTGAGGTGATTCAGATCACATGTCCATTTCTCCTCTCTCTCTCTCAGTTCTGGGGATTGAACCTAGGGGCATTTTACCTCTGAGATATACCCCAGCCCTATTTTTTATTTTTTTATTTTGAAACAGGGACTCCTTAAGTTGCTGAGGGCCTTACTAAGTTGCTGAGGCCGACCTCAAACCTGCAATCCTCCTATCTCAGCCTCCCAGGTACTGGGATTACAGGTGTGTGCTGCCATGCTCCACTCACATGTCCATTTCTGATTCAATATCTGTCACCAGGGGAATGCTCAGGCCTAGGTTGTGTGGCCACTTGTGGGAGGAGACGGTCAGTTTCATCTGAAGCACATGGGCTGAGAGTTGGATAGGGCTGGTGCTCCTGGTTATCTAAGAAAGAGAGGTGCTAGGTGGCAAGGTCAGCAGATGCCCTACCATAGGCAAAGCTGGTGATAACCCAGCTTGGGTCTTTCTTTTCCTTCCTTTTTTCTTCTTTTTGTAGTGCTGAGGGTTGAACCCAGGGCCTCGAACATGCTAGACAAGTGCTTTACCACTGAGCTACACCCCCAGTCCCTCTGCTCACAGAACCCCTAAGAACTTTCATCGGCCCCGAGCCAACAGCTTCAGACTTCTATTATGTAGAAGCATAAATCCCTAATTCGTTTAAGCCATTACCGAAAATCTCTTCTGTATGAAAATAAAAACATGAAATATTTTGCATGTCATCAAAGCCAAGGTGAGCATTTCTAGCTCCCTCTAGTTTTGGAAAATCCAAAATTAGAGCGGTGTCATAGCACGGTATCTCAACATTCCAGAGTGAATTTAGGAGCATGAGGGCCTTGAGTGGAACCTCTTCGTCTGCAGGTCACGCAACAAGGATTCCTTCTTGAAAAGACTCTGTGTGCCGGTATGGTACATTTTTTCATAATGAAATGTTGGAACTAAAAACAGTCATTGAGTTTAAAATAATTCTCATGTTCTCGGGAGTCTAAAAGATCTGATTTCCATTTGGTGGTAGTTCAAGTGCTTTATGAAATATTTATATAGGGAAGATATGCTTCCTTGAAGTCTTTATATTCAAGACTTCTCATTTAAACCTGCCCTAGATGAAATCAATATGAGAGTGATAATGTAAAAGAAATTAAAACTGTTTTAAACAGCCGCTAGAACAGTGGTTTAATTCAAATCAGAACAAGTCTAGAGGGACGAAAGTAAATGTGAACCTGTCTCAAACAGCATTTAGGAAGTGTTCGATGATAATTCAGAATAAAATAACCTGAGTATATATGCTAAAACACTTAAATGACTAATTATAACATGAATACTACCAATCATAGGAATAAGATAATAGTTCTGATGCATGTGGCTGTAATGTATGCAAATAATGTTTATTCCTTGTGATGATTCTTCAAAAACACTTAAAACTGCCATGTACTTATTGTGTATATGTGTGTGTGTGTTTGTTTATTTATTTTTGGTACTAGGGATTGAACCCAGGCAAGCAATACCCCAGCCCTTTTTATTTTGAAACAGGGTCTAAGTTGCTGAGGGTCTCACTAAGTTGCTGAGACTGGCCTCGGACCTACAATCCTCCTGTCTCAGCCTCCTCACTACTGTGATTACAGGCATGTACCTGGCTAGTATTGATTTTTTTTGCACTGCCTCTTGGTTCGATTGACTGTTAGGTCAGAAATGTTGGAAGTGGAGGAAAAGCATTCTGGGAAAGTGGAGAGAACATAAACTGGCAATTTGGAGGCTCAGGGTCTCATCCTGCTTCTGTTGCTACCCAGCTTCAGGTAGTGATTAACTTCCTCAATACCTCATCTTTCTCCTTGAAAAAGGTCTTCAGGGCACCATCCCATTTTGACATACTAAAACTCTGCAACTCAGGTGTAGTAGTCACCTAGCAAGATAAGCAAGTGAGCGAATTAAAACCCTCAAGCGCCGCCCCTGATGATAAATGAAAAGTTGGCAGGCACCGCCTGTCCATCATACCACATAGTCATTCATACGGATGGACCATACATACACACATCACACACACATGTTCCACACGCATTGCATATGCATATATGACACAAACATCATACATACACATACAGTCATTCCTTGGTATCTGTGGGGAATTGGTTCTGAGATTCCCTCACAATACCAAAATCCACAGATGCTCACAAGTCCCTTACATAAAATGGCGTATCATTTGCATATAACCTATACATATTCTCCCGTGTACTTTAAATGGTCTCTAGATTACTTCTAATACTTAATACAGTATAAATGCTATAAATAGTCGTTATAATGCATTGTTTAGGGAATAGTGTAAAGAAAAATTTTGTGTGTGATGAGTACAGATGCAATTGCTTCTTGCACATATTTTTGACCCACAGTCTGTTGAATTCATGGACATAGGACCCATGGACAGAGAGAGCGAATGCTATATGATGCATACGCCATGCCTATGTGTGCATATGTGCATATGTGTGTCTGTCTCTGTGTGACTCGTGGATGGTTTCTACACGGGATCAGTCTCAGCACTGTAGGATGCACACTATCTACCTAGCACCAGACGCTCGGCTCTCTCTAGCTCATGTGCAGTTTCTGCCAATCAGATTCCGCATGTAGGAGCCTTACACAGCAGGTGCAGAGTAGGGGCTCAAAGTAGACCTCAGCCACACTCCTCCCTGTGTTGGACTCTGCAAGCTGGGACTTTACGCCCTTGACTTCGACTCATTTCATCTTCATTCTGTCTTTGAGTTGGGCACAAGTCACCTCAAGGTGCTGGCACTGGGATTAAATGAGGTGATACATAGATGTATTAGGGCTGGCCCACTGTAATGCCCTCCATCTTCCTACTATCATCTCATTTAATTCTCCCAAGAGCTCTATGGAGTAGGGATTTCCATCTTCATGTCACATGGCATCTGAAAGCCTAAGGGACCAGGTAACTTCCCTAATGAGCTCGGGGTCCTCCTGATAGAACTGTCTGGCCAGAGGAGGCTGTGGGTACTGTTCTCCATGGCAAAAGATTATCACCAGGTAATGCATCTCTTCTCTCTGTGCACGGCTGACTTTTTCTTTCCAGGTGACTCCAGCTTCAGTCCAGCATCCGGCCCTGCCCGGGGATCCTTAAAGACATTTTTATAGTACCCCATGGGAATAATGCAGTTGAGTTGTAACTCTAGAGTAGACCTATGAGAATAAACAGATCCCAAATTGTTCATTGACTACGGGAGGAGGCCACAGGCATGACGTCACTGTCGACAGGCAACTCTGAGGGTGAGAGAGAGGTACAGGGACCATCTCACCAATGGCTGCAGAAAATGTAGATGTTTTTGGAGAGAGGCAGCTCTCCGTGGTACTCTCTGTAAACTCAAGGTGATCATCGCCCATGTAAGTGCTTCACTTGAATCTGAGTTTAAACCCTGGGGGATCATACTAGGTAACTGTGATAGTTGGTCTGGTTTGTCAACTTGACCCACTTAAGATCATGTGACTTTGGTTGTGTAACAGCAGATTGAACCGGAAGTCCTGCCCTAAATGTGGGTAGCAGGGTTCTGATAGGTGCAGGACTTAGATAAAAGAAGGAGAAAGCCGCGGGGAGGGAACTGCGACTCTTCCTGAAGAAAACGCATCTGCTCTCGTCTGAGATCGTTGGCCTCCAACTTTGCCGTTTCCTTGAAGAGCTTCTTGATCTTCTGCTCTCCTCTGAGATCATTGGCCTCCAGCCTTCGAACTGAAACTTCATCATCGTTTCTCCGAAGAGCTTCCTTATCTTCACATCTTGGACTGGACTGAATTGGTGGTTGCTTCAATCCCAAGGCTCCAGCTCTTAGACCGCCCGACCAGCTACTGATTCCTCTGATTCTTCACGTGCAGTCGAAACTCAGGACTACATTGTGAGCTGATCTAATAAATCCCCTTTTCATATACTCATTCTGTGAATTCGGTTGATCTAGTGAACCCTGACCAATACAGATATTGGTACCAGAAGTGGGGTACAGTTGTCCTCACTGAGGACAACTGGTTCCCAGATGCCTGTGCTGGACTGGGAAGATTTTTTTTTCCAGTTGTAACAAAATGCAAAAAGTAAAGACACTTAGAGTCATGTTGGTTGGTAACATTTTTATAGTACCCCATGGGAATAATGCAGTTGAGTTGTAACTCTAGAGTAGACCTATGAGAATAAATGGATCCCAAATTGTTCCTTGAAAAATTTCTGTTCCGTTCAATCTAGAATCCTTGATGGGATCCAGCTTTCTATCGGGTAAGAATAGCACACGTGAGGGAGCTGGCCAGGCTGCCTGGCGCGTGGGAATGGTCGGTCCTGCCCTGTCACTTACTCATGTGTGACCTTGGGTTGTGTAACGCCACTGGGACTCAGTGCCACATCACTTGCCCTTGCAGGTTCCCATTGCTTCATCACACCATTCTTTCTTGGGGACAGTCTGGAAGAATGCCCACCTCTTGGGGTTTTGCTGATCATTATGGTACGGGAAAGAACACAGTGAGTCACGCAATGGGTTTTAGAGGTTTAAAGTAGAGCGTGCATCTTCCCCTCACATTTCATTGGCCAAAGCAAGTCACATGACCACACCTAACTTCAAGGGGGCAGAAAGCATGGTCCTACAGAGAAGTCCTGGGAAGGAGGAGAGGGAGAAATATGGGTAAGCAGTAAGGCCGAATGCACTGTCACTCATCTTGTATTCTATTTCATTTATTTTGGTTTAGTGTTTTTACTGGTTGAGATAATTTTTTTTCAGTACTGGGGATTGAACCCAGGGGCATTCTATCTCCAAGCTACACCCCCAGCCCTATTTTTTATTCTTTATTTTATTTTATTTTTTTGCAGTACTGGGGACTGAACCCAGGGGCATTCTACCTCTGAGTTACATCCCCAGCCCTATTTTTTATTCTTTATTTTGAAACAGGGTCTTGCTAAGGTGTGCAGGGTCTCACTAAGTAGCTGAGGCTGGCCGCGAACCTGTGATCCCCTTGTCTCAGCCTCCCAAGTGCTGGGCTTACAAGCATGAGCCACCACGCCCGGCTCTGGTTGAGATAATTTTATATCTTGATTCTGATATGAATTGTATTCACTGCCAAAATTTGAGAGTCTATGACAATTGCCTAAAAACTTCCTCTAACCTGGTAGTGAGGCACCAACTAGGGTGTTTGAACAGCAGTTACCAAATAGTTTCAAGCTTATATATATACACACACATATATTTATATGACATATATATTTCAGTATATATACATATATATGTACATATATATATGTACACATATGTACATATGTATGTATATATACATACATATATGTATATATGTATGTATATATACATACATATATGTATATATGTATGTATATATATATGTATGTAATAATGCACACACATACGTATATACACATACATAAAGAGAAATTATGTATTTATATAAAACATATAGTATATAATATATGTAACACATAGTATTATATAATAATATATTTATATTCTATGTATATATGTATAAATAAATTTATATTATATAATTATATTCATAAATAAATATATTTATTAATTCTTTTTATGGTACTGGGGATTGAATACAGGGGCATTCTACCTCTGATCTACACCCCCCAGCCCTATTTTTTTTTTTTTTTTTTTTGACACGGTCAAATGCGATCCATTTTAATAGGAGAAATGAGAGCATTAAATGTGTCTCAACATCAATTGTAATTCTTGGGCATTTGTCTTCCTCCACTGGTTAGTGCTTTTTTTTTTTAAGTCCTGAGAACT